>ML778746.1:746237-761871 GCA_009831015.1 Picea engelmannii
TGCTATCTGATTCAAAGTGCTATTTCTGTTGCTATTTCGTATATCATTTCTGTGTATTGTGAAGATTATGTTGGATATTTTACTGTTATTCTGTCATTTCTAGCATTTTGTTTCTGTTCTGCATATTTTATATATCTGGTATCCTCCAAAATCTAGACCGTTCATTATAAAGTTGTAAATCTGAAGGTAGAAGTTATGTTAGGGTTTTTTTCCGTAGAAGGCAACCCTCTTTTATGAGGGAAAGTTATTGCGGCTATGGATTATGGTGATGCTGTATTCTGAGTGAGGAGACTGTAAGAGAAAGAAGATGAAGTTACAACAGGTTGCTGTAGGTTGTATCCCTTCATTTGTTGGATAATAATAAAGGAAGGACCTGACAATTTCTCTGGTGGACGTAGCCCACATTGGTGAACCACATATATCTCTGTCTCTATTGTATTGTGTATCTTCTTTGTTTTATTTTATTGCTCTGCAATCCTGTTTTTATAACAACTAGTATCAAAGCGAAAGGAAATTCGCAGGAAAAGAGGGTTCCTGGTTTGACCGGGAGCAATGGCGGAAGATGCAAAGTTTAGGGTTGAGAGATTTAACAACCAAAACTAACAGTTATGGAAGATGCATATGGAAGATTATTTATATCAGAAGTATCTATTCTTATCATTGGGTGGAATAACAAAGAATATGATGGCCATGAAGGATGAAGAATGGGAGGTTCTTGACAAAAAGGCACTAGGAACAATACGACTGAGCTTCGCAGCGTCAGTGACTTTCAATATTTCGAAAGAAAAGACAATGAATGAGCTGATGGATGCATTGGCTAAATTGTATGAAAAACCCTCAACGTCCAATAAGGTATTTCTAATGAAGAGATTATTTAATATGAAGATGTCAGAAGGTGGGTCTGTTGCAGATCATTTAAATGAATTTAATACAATTACGAATCAACTAAGTTATGTAAAAATGGACTTTAATGATGAGGTCAGGGCTCTTCTAATCTTGTGCTCATTTCCAGAAATATGGAGTGGCTTGGTCATGGCTGTAAGTAACTCAGTCTCTGGTTCAAATACTTTAAAATTTGATGATGTTGTTGGTGTTATCCTTAGCGAGGAAATGTGACGGAAAAACGCAGGTGATACATCGGGTAATGCGTTGAACATGGAGAACAGGGGAAGACACAAGGATAGAGGAAAGGGCTTAGGGAACCATGAGAATTCTAGGAAGAGAAGATCTAAATCTTGATTTGGAAATATAGAGTGCTGGAATTGTGGGAAGAAAGGACATCCGAAGAAAGACTGCAGAGCTCCAAAGAAACAAAGAGATGAACAACATGAGACAAATCAAGACGCAAATGTAACAGGTGATGTGTTACAAGATTCTTTGATTCTTTCTGTAGATAATATTTCTGAGTCTCGGGTAGTAGATTCAGGGGCTTCATTTCATGCCACACCCTATAGGAAACATTTTCTAGATTATGTTCAAGGTGATTTTGGATAGGTTCATTTGGGTGATGATGCACCATGCAAAATGGATGGAATGGGAAAGGTAAAATTAAAACAAAGCAATGGAAACCAATGGTTGTTGAAAGAGGTAAGACATGTTCAAGATCTAAGAAAAATCTAATTTCAACATAGTAGTTTGCAAGTGAAGGTTGTATATCCATATTTACAGATAAGGTATGGAAGGTCACCAAAGGATCATTGGTGATAGAAAAAGGGGAGAAGGTAGGTACATTGTATTTATGTACTGGTAATACTGACTCTTCTACCTCTTTAGCTTCTACAGGAGTGGATACAACACTGTGGCATCATAGGCTTGGACACATGAGTGAGAAGGGGATGTAGATACTTTACAAAAGAATTTTTTTTCCAGATCTTAAACAAATTGATTTGGATTTCTGTGAGCATTGTGTTTATGGAAAACATAAGAGAGTCAGATTTCTCAGAGTCGGAAAAGAAAATAAGAGTGAAAGGTTAGAGCTTGTGCATAAAGATGTATGGGGACCAACTTAGGTATCATTTCTTGGTGGCTCTCGTTATTATGCTACTTTTATTGATGATGAAACTAGAAAATGGTGTGTCAACAAGGATGAACATGACAATCATGGAGCGTGCAAGGAATATGAGATTGCATGCTGGTTTGCCCTTACAGTTTTGGGAAGATGCTGTAGATACTTTTGTTTACTTAATAAAAATAGGACCTTCAATCTCTTTGGATGGTAGAATTCCAGAGGAGGCATGGATAGGTAAAAATGTAAACTATTCTTTTTTGAAGACTTTCGGTTGTGAATCATTTGTCCATATTGATAAAGAAAATAGAACAAAGCTTGAGGCAAAATCCAAGAAGTGTACCTTTATTGGATACGATGTTAATGATTTTGGTTATCTCTTATGGGATTATGAAAAAAAAAAAAATCATTAGGAGTATAGATGTCATATTCAATGAGAAGGTCATGTATATAGATCAATTGCTGGGAAAGAAACAGGAAAAAAAAAACCATAATACACAGTGCTTGATGAGATCACTGAAAAAGAAATTCCAAAGGTACAAAAAAATCATAATGTACAACAACATGATCAATATGTACCTCAAACTCCTGCAAGTGTTGTTATAAGATCTACCAGGTTAAGTATACCCCCTAAATGATACTCTCCTTCATTGTATTATTTATTGTTGACTGATTCTGGTGAACAGAATGTTATGAAGAGGCAATGCAGGTACACACCAAAAAGAAGTGGGAGCAAGGAATGAAAGAGGAAATGGATTCCTTGGTAAATAATCAGACTTGGGACTTGGTTCAGTTTCCTGTAGGAAAAAAACATTGCAAAATAAATGGGTTTACAAGTTGAAGGAAGAATATGGAGGAAAAAATAGGTACAAGGCTAGACTTGTTGTAAAGGGGTTTGCACAAAATAAAGGTATATATTTTGATGAAATATTTTCTCCTGTTATTAAAATGACTTAAATTAGGACTATTTTAAGTCTTGTGGCAGTAGAAGATTTGTATCTTGAATAGCTAGATGTAAAAACAACTTTTCTCCATGGGAATTTGGAGGAAGATATTTATATGCAACAACCACATGGGTATGAGGTCAAAGGGAAGGAAAATTTGGTATGCAGGTTGAAAAAAAGATTGTATGGCCTAAAGAAAGTTCTAAGGCAGTGGTATTTGAATTTTGATAGGTTTATGACAGACCAAGGTTATAATAGATGTCATTATGATCATTGTGTTTATTTTAAAAGGCTAGAAAATGGAAGCTATATTATCTTGCTATTGTATGTAGATGACATGCTTGTTGCATGGTCTAATATGCAGGATATACATATGCTAAAAAATAAATTATCTAATTCATTTGCAATGAAGGATTTGGGTACTGCAAAGAAAATCCTTGGTATGAGGATAACAAGAGATAGGAAAAATCACAAATTGACATTGTCTTAGGCTGATTACATAGAGAAGGTGTTGGAGAGGTTTAGAATGCAGAATGCAAAACCAATTAGTACACCTTTGGCCAACCATTTCAAATTAACTAAGGAAATGTGTCCCAAGAAACAAGATGATATAGAATACATGTCCAGGGTCCCTTATTCATCAGTAGTTGGAAGCTTGATGTATGCGATGGTTTGCACAAGACCAGATATTGCACATGCAGTGGGAGTTGTGAGAAGGTATATGGACAATCCAGGTAAATAACATTGGAAGGAAGTAAAGTGGATTCTTAGGTATTTGAGAGGTACTGATACTCATGCATTATGTTTTGGAGGTTCAGACACTATTCTACAGGGACATGTTGATTCTGATATGGCAGGTGATAAAGATAGAAGGAGGAGCACCACAGGGTATGTTTTTACTATAGGTGGAACAACAATAAGTTGGATTTCGAAACTAAAAAAGGTTGTTTCACTTTCAACAATAGAGGCAAAGTATGTTGTTGCTACAGAGGCTAGTAAAGAAATGATTTGGTTACAAAGGTTTATGGAGGAATTGAGAAAGAAGCAGGAGAATAGAAGGTTGTATTGTGACAGTGAGAGTTCCATTCATCTTGCAAATAAATCAACCTTCCATTCGAAGACTAAACAAAACATATACAACTCAGGTACCATTTCATATGATTTGTCTTGGAAGATGGACATTTGAAGTTGGTAAAGATACACAGTGGCCAAAATCCTGCAGACATGTTAACAAAGGGAATAACCAGGGAGAAACTGAGTTCCTGCTTAGTTTTAGTTGGTCTTCAAGCATGAAGATGAAGATGAGAAATTTGTCAGGTCCAATAAGGATCATAGTCCAACATATACAACAATGATGGAGTTGTTGAGATCAGTCTCCAAGTGGGAGATTGTTGGTTGTGGAGCCTGATTATCTTCTTGATTAGGGGTCTTTGTTTGCAGCCTTGTTTATACCCCATGAAGACTTTACACCTCAGAAGAATGTACTCTCATCCACACGGGGGAGTGCAGGGGGGGTTACCTCCCCTGTGGGGTCTGGGGGAAAGCAAGCCCCCAAAGGAAAAATTGTCTTGTAAATGTATATTGTAATTTCATAGTAAATCTAGACCGTTCATTATAAGGTCGCAGATATGACGGTAGAAGTTATGTTAGGGTTTTTTCCCTAGAAGGAAACCCTCTTTTATGCGGGAAATGCATTGCGGCTATGGATTATGGTGAATAATGTATTCTGAGTGAGGATACTGTGAGAGAAAGAAGAGGAAGTTACAATGGGTTTGTTGTAGGTTGTATCCCTTCATTTGCTAGATAATAATAAAGGAAGGACCTGGCAATTTCTCTGGTGGACATAGCCCAAATTGGGTGAACCACGTATATCTGTGTCTCTATTGTATTGTGTATCTTTATTTTTTTATTTCTGCATTTGTTTTATTTTATTGCTCTGCGATCCTGTTTTTCTAACAAGTTGGGGGACGTCATATGCAGAATGTGGAGAGAAAACCCTTTTATCATCATGATAACCCATTATTACAAAAATAAAGTGTTAGAAAAAACAACGCGATCAATGTGTACATCAACTAGAATAAAAATAATATAAGATATTAATTATTTGATAATTAAGTTGATTCAAAGAGTACTAGATATCAAATAAGGTTGACACTTAACAGATGGGGTTGTATAAGAAATGACTTTGCCTACTTATAATACAAACAAAAATGTCTAAACCTACAAAAACATATATAGACCATTAGATAAGAAGGAAACCAACATCTAGATTGCTTATTGAGATATACCAGCCCTAGAAAAGATGTAGAGGATCTAGTTGGATCACGTTGGACTCCTACAAAAATGTATATGCACCATTATATAAGAAGGAAACCAACATCTAGTTTTCTTATTGAGATACACCAACACTAGAAAATATGTAGAGGATCTAGTTGAATCACGTTGGACTCCTACAAGAACGTATATGGACCATTAGATAAGAAGGAAACCAACATCTAGATTGCTTATTAAGATACATCAGACCTATAAAATATACAAAGGATCTAGTTGAATCACATTGGACTCATTCAAGGGTGCCATTCCCCTCCTGACTCTTTGATGTATAGTTATTTTTTTGACAATGAATTATGGGATGAAATATTGTTCCAACGACATAGTTCTACTTGTGCCATCATAATAATACAACAAAGTGTTTAAACAAGGTTTAATTAGGTTCGATGGCGTCATACTTATTGAGGTTATTTGCAAAATACATGCTGCCAATCTAAATTTGTAGAGTTCATCCCTAGTGGAAGTTTGCTCAACAACTTAGTGACATGTTTAGAAGATATGCATGATATCACTTATTTTTCAAAAGCCAACTCAACACAAATTTTCCTAGATATAAAGGACTTGCTTGCTTGCCTTTCACCACAATACTTGATTGCACAACATAGAATTGAAATGATACACTACAAAGTTGTGAATCAATGAAATATAGCTCGATAAGCAAAGATCCTTATATGAATGATGCAATTACCAATAAAGTAACATTCAATCCATCTCTTATAGCTTCCAATTTTGCTAGAATCAATTCTTTTTGATTAATAATGTTTAGTTCAACTCTTAATGTCTAGTCTTGATTGTCTAGTCTCAATGACTTCATCTTTAGTTCATTAACAACATTTAGTTAATCTCTTAAACATGTAGTTTTGATAGCTCCAATGTAAAGTTTAGTTTAGCCTTAAAATCTCGATGTTTAAGCTTCCAAGCTCATTACCATCACATTTCATTAACATAATGATCCAGGTGGATATTGGTGGCCACACACCTATTCCAACTGGCTCATATTGACAGTTTTTAGTTCAACATGTTCTTCTGTACTTCTTTGTAATTGTGGGTTCTACACTTCTGGGGTTGTTTGAAGCCCTACACATCTTCCAGGTGGATACTGGTGGTCTTCCACCTAATCCAACTAACTTATTTTTTATGTTTTCATGTCAGCACATATTTTTGTACTTCTAGGGTCGTTTTGGGGCCCTAAACAATGTTTTTTTTTGGCTTGCCACAGTCGAACTATAGACAAAGTCAGAGTTTGAAGGTATAATGCATATTTCTCGAAAAGACATTTCCAACGGGATATCACAAGCCTAAAACGAAGGTCGCATGCAAAAGTTACAACCCTGGGAAGTTGAGGTACCAACTTACCTATAGGGGTCCACATAACTTTTGGTGTTTCATCTCCTAGGGTTAGGTTTTTGGATGTCTAGGGTTTTGGAATTCATGAGTAATGTTAAAAAGACCTCTGGAGCCTCATTTTAATCATTCTACTCAGACGGATGTGCATAGCGGCTGCATCTCTTCTCAGAGATAGCTACCACCATTCAAGCAAGTTATTTTCAGTTCTGCAGTTTTACAGTTTCATCCTATTTCATTTATTTAATAGACAATATTGTTCGCTGGATATCTATGTTGTTCTCCATATCTCTGTGTTTATTGTATTCAGTCTATTAATCAATTCGTTCTGCTCATAAATCCATATCAGTGGTATCAAAGTGGTTTGCTCTTCATTTTTTTTTCTTCGTACATGTCCCCAACAAGATCTGGGTACAAGAAGTTGGGGCTTGAACCAGTCGAGCCTTTGCAATATCGGCTAGGCTGAACCAGACAAAAACCCACGGGGGATGAAAATAAAGATGATGGAGCAGGAGATCCTTTTAAAATGTTTCTCAAGGAATCCCTTGCGCGACAAAGGAATGAAATGATAGACAACTTCGCATAGATCCTTCGGTGGCTACCCACAGGAGAAGCATCTTCATCAATCATCCATGCAACCCCCTTCAAGGTACATGTAAATTTTGATATTCCATTATTTGAAGGACTGATAGATGCAGATGCTGTAGATAAATGGTTGAATCTGCTAGAAGGGTATTTTTCGGTCCACAATTTTTTCAATAGGGAAAATATTACTTTTTCACTCCTCAAGGCCGTCCCCCATGTTAAGGACTGGTGGGATACTTACTCTGAGCAAAGGGCCATAGAGGAATCTTCAATATTTGCGGTCGCCCCCACATGGGAATCCTTCCGGAATGCAATTAAAGAACAATACTAACCTATTGGAAGCTACGAGGACCGATACACCAGATGGACCACCCTGCATCAGGAAAGAGACCAAACAGTACCAGATTTCACCAATATTTTCCATACCCTACGCACCAAATTGGTTATCAAAGACTCTAAGCGACATCTGGTGCTCAAATAACACGACTTTTTTCATAGATACATTCAAACAGAAATGGAGTTTCTAGACATCAGCTCATTATGTATGACTTATAAATATGTTGTCAAGATCAAGCATAAATTTAAGCAAAAGAGGCGAGAATTCAGATATGCAAACTCCTCATAGCCGAAGCAGGGAAAAGGTGGCCCCAACCCACACAACAAGGGACAAAGAAAATATGGTCAGTCTCAGGACAACCAGTCTAAGCCGCAACAGAAGAAGGGTAATGGGAAGTTGAAGAAGGACATGGGAAAATGGTGTGAATACGATAAAATACCTTGGCACAACATCGAAGAATGCCACTCCAAGTAGTCACTCGTGGTCAAGCTGAAGGATTCCGAGTTAGAGGCCGATTCTGACTCCGAATCAAATCTAGAAGGAGGGAAGCATATTATCGATGCTGAACCCAATGCCACTTTTGCTACCACCAAAGTCCAGCCAAGTGACCCAGAAGAACCACAGGAAGGGGAAATCCTTTTTCATTCACATATGTGGGTTAAGGGGGCTCCGATTCATTTCATTGTCGATAGCGGTAGTCAAAAGAACTTGATCTCAGCAAAGATTTTCAAGCGAATGGACCTGTTGATGACATCTCACCCGCAACCCTACACCATCGATTGATTTCTCTAAGGAAGGGATCTCCATGGAAACCAACAGTGTCGTTTACCCTACGACATCAAACCTTTCAAATATGAGGTATTGTGTGATATTTCTCCCCTTGAAGTTTGTGATGTTCTTTTAGGACAACCATATTTGTGGAAGTGACATGTTGTGTATGAGTCTAGACTCCGCAGTGTTATTATTACTTTGGGTAGACAATTGTACATGATACTAGAGGTAGTATCGCCTATCACTATTTCTTTAATCTCTGCTAAGCAGTGCAGTAAGGTCATTTCAAAGACCGGAAAGTTTATGTTCTTTGTGATCTGTTCTCATAGTAAGAATAAGTTCGCTACCACATCCATTGAATCTACACATAGCCTCTCTTTGCAGCAGAATCAAGTGGATAGAATCGTGGAAGAGTACAGAGACATCTTCTCCTCACCCACCGAGGTATCGACGCACTGCCAAGTTAAGCATCCAATTGATCTAACCCCCGGTGCACCTTTGCCTAATGGACCAATATATCGTCGCTCATTGATGGAAAATGATGAAATCAAGCGTCATATCCAAGAGATGCTTCAAAAGGGGCACATCAGACCCAACTCCTCCCCTTAGAGAAGCCCGATTGTATTGGTGTAGAAGAAAGACAAGACCTAGAAGCTTTGCATTGATTATAGGGAATTAAACAAAATCACAGTCAGGAACCAATACCCAATTCCCAGAATTGCTGACCTTCTTGACCAACTCAAGGGGGCTAAGTTCTTCAACAAGATTGACCTTAAGTCTGGCTACCACCAAGTTCCCATCGAACCAAATGATGTATGGAAGACAACTTTCAAATCTAAAGAAGGTCTGTTCGAATTTCTGGTCATGCCCTTTGTCTTAACCAATGCACCAACCACTTTCATGAGGTTGATGGATGATGTATTGTGACCCTTCACCAACTCTTTTGTGGTGGTATATTTGGATGAAATCCTCATCTTCAGCGAAACATGGGAGGAGCACTTGCAACATATTCAACAGGTTTTGAGCACTCTGCAGCAGGACAAGCTATATGCCAACTTGGAAAAATGCTCCTTTGGCATGAGCATGGTCCAATACTTGGGCTACATTGTTGATGAGAATCAGGTACATGTTGATCTAGCTAAAATCCAAGTCATCTGTGACTAGCTAGTCCCGACCACACTAACCGAGCTTCAGATCTTCTTGGGACTGGTCAACTTCTACCGACGGTTCCTGTTGGGATTCCCCCATATTTCATGGGTCCTCATCCAAGTGACCAAGGGTGGCGACGGGGAAAAGTTTGCGTGGGGGAAGGAACAACAAAGAGAATTTGATGATCTGAAGCATCTCTTATACTCAGCTCAAGTACTCTCCTTACCCGATTTGCAAAAATCGTTTGAGATTGAGACTGATGCATCTGACTATGCTGTAGGCATAGTTCTCACTCAACACAGTCATCCGATAGCCTACCATAGTGAGACACTCTCGTATACTATCCATAAATACCCCACCTATGACAAGGAAATGTATTCCATTGTACAAGCCTGTCATCAATGGAAACATTACATTTTGGGAAAAGGAGACAATCATCCACACTGATCACAAGCCTCTACAGTTCATACAGACACAGGGGACATTGCAGAACAACTGACATCATGAGTGGTCCACCTACCTGCAACAGTTCCATCTCAACATCAAGTATAAGACAAGGAGCACAAACTATGTCACTGAATACTTCAGTCGACCTCCTGTGGCTGCACTCGCCACCATGCTCCATTCCTATGGACACGAGGCATCTGAGTAGCCACAACTTTATTAGCAAGATCCAAACTTTGCCACCACTTATCATCTCTTAGGTACAGGCGCAAATGCAACTGATTTTCACATTCACGATGGAATGTTATGCCATCTGGGCCATCTCTGTGTTCCTACAAGCAAGTGTGTAAATATTATTTGGGAGTCTCACTACAGTTGGATGGGAGGACATTTTGGCGTGGAGAAAACTGTGGCAGTTCTACAAAAACATTTTTATTGGCCAAAACTTCGACATGATGTCATCAAGTATATCAGATCTTGCACTGGTTGTGCCATTTCCAAGCCACCCATCGAGAAGCAAGGCCTATATACCCCTCTTCCTACTCTTGAGAAGCCTTGGGAATCCATCTCGATGGATTACATGTCTAGCCTTCCGTCCACCAAGCAAGGCAATGATTGTGAATTTGTGGTAGTTGATCGGTTTTCGAAGATGGCCATCCTCACAGCATGTAAGAAGAAAATCACAACGACATATACTGCCAAGCTCTTCTTCGAATGAGTGTGGGTCCATTTTGGGATACCATAGACCACCATCTCTGATCAGGAAAACATGTTCCTCAACAAATTTTGGTCGAGTCTTTGGTCACTATTGGACACCAAGCTCACTAAATCCACTTCTTTCCACCCCCAAACCGACGGCCAAACAGAGGTCGTCAATCGGATGTTTGTGCACATCCCGCGCATGTACAACTCTAAACATCTGCGTACATGGGATGAGAGTCTCCCCTATGTTCAACGCAATTACAATAAGGATTTTCATAGCTCCACCGACCATAGCCCATTTTATGTGGGGTTGATATTCCAACCCTTGGGTCTCATTGATGTTGCACTACCTCTTGCAAACACACAAGAATATTCCCATGCTCAGTCCGAGACCGAAAAATCCACCAGATTCATTGAGCAGATTCAACACATCCGCAAACAGGTCCATGAGATTTTGCAGAAATCCAACGCTAAGTACAAGTAGCATCATGATCGACATAGCATACTACACCAATTTCAGCTGGGAGACAAGGTCTGGTTACATTTGTAGAAAGATTTCCTTACATGGCCCCATCGAAAGCTACGCCCACTTCACTATTGGCCTTACACTATCACCAAGGCTGTGGGAAACAATGCTTTTGAGCTCAACACTCCACCCTTCCTTGGTTGCACCCCATGTTATTTTGACCATATTTTCCACCATTATTCAATACCTCATAGATCATAGAAAAACTGACACCAACATAGCTCAACCCTGACTGCATGGAACATGAATCCAATGATTAGATAGTAGACACACAAGTCAAGGGCACTTGCCAACAGAGGATCCATCTTTATCGGGTTTTCAAGATAGGGAAGCTCCTACACCAAGGCAAGTGGCTCACCCAGGGCCAAATTTAACAGAATTTTTCTCACTTGATGGGGGAACTCAATGCAATGGATACCATTGCTTCCTAAGGGGGGAGGACTGATCCATGTGGATATTGGTGACCACCCACCTATTCCAGCTGGATCCTCTTGACAATTTTTAGTTCAAGACGTTCTTCTGTACTTCTTTATAATTGTGGGTTCTATACTTACAGATCTGTATGAAGCTCTACACATCTTCCAGGTGGATATTGATGGCCTCCCACCTAATCCAATTGGCTTATTTTGTATGTTTTCATGTCAAAACATCTTTCTATACTTCCAGGGCCATTTTGGGGCCCTAAACAATGTTTTTTTGGCTTGCCATAGTCAAACTGAAGATAAATCTAGAGTTTGATGGCGTATTTCTCAAAAAGACCTTTCCAACGAGTTATCACATGCCTAAAACAGAGGTCATATGAAAAAGTTACAACCCCGGGAAGTTGAGGTACCAACTTACCTATAGGGGCCCACATAACTTTTGGCGTTTCATCTCCCAAGGTTAGGTTTTTGGATGTCTAGGGTTTTGACATTCATGAGTAATGTTAAAAATGCCTCTGGAGCCTCATTATAATCATTCTGCTCAGACAGATGCATGTAGCAACCACATCTCTTCTCAGAGATAGCTACCACCATTTGAGCAAGTTGTTTTTAGTTCTGCAGTTTTATAGTTTCAACCTATTTCATTTATTCAATAGAAGATATTGTTCAGTCGATATCTGTGTTGTTCTCCATATCTCTATGTTTATTGTATTAAGTCATTTAATCAGTTCGTTCCACTCATAAATCTAGATTACATAGTTCTTCACTATGCATCTAGATCCTTACACTAGAGCTAGTGTTGAACCTCTCCTTTCGAACATTGCAAATGTTTAGGGTTAGATAGTGTTGAGCCAATATTAAGTGTTTGGGAAGGATGCCCTACATGCCCCCAATTTGTCCATGTAATTGATTATGTTATGCTAATGTGATAGTTTGTTGCTTAAGTTTCTAGAACCTAAGATTAAACCCAAATTTGGACTTGGTGGTCATGACTTAGACAATCATTCAATGGTCCGTTGTGTGGTTGACTAGTCAATTAATACAATCTCCACTAGTAGAATTGGATCCACTGAAGCAAGCTTGACCAAGTCGAGTAATCGATTGAGCACAGAGGAAGGCTAAAAAATTAATCACTTTGTGGCCAAGGATGATTTTAGGGGCTAAATTTCGCTAATGGGTTAATTTTCCATGTTTTTTCCCAAAAAGTTAATCGTCACTCTAAAAATGATTTTCCCAAATTCTATAGGATAAAATTATTTTACCTTTAAAATCACCAAAATTTTATACAAACTATATAAAATCCTTAGAAATTTGAATATTTTTACAAAAATATCGCCAAACATTTATAGTTGGCATATGAAGGATTAGTAAGATTCGACAAGGTTTCTACATTTTAAAATAAATCTCCATCCTTAAAATAATCCCTGTTTGTGGCTAACTTGGATGATCTAAGTTTACCATATTAACATGATTTTAGAGAAATTGGTCACACATTCAAATATAAATAGATGATCTCTTAGATTGGTCTATCATGCACTCAATTTTATGATGTCATGAGATGCTACTTGTCTTTTAATGTTATAATAGTGTTTGTTAATCCTGTTGGACACTTAATCCTTCGTGGATGTGTTAATTGTAACATATTGTAAATATGAATAGTTGTAGGTGATAGGAAACATCTTCAGTTATGAAATACCAAGAGTCATTTATTTTGTATTTATTAACCTATCACATTAATACCAATCATATCAAACATGAAGTTATCTTTTCTTCCATTCCTGGCCTAATAGTGGTGTCAGATCCAACCCCACTAACTCCATGAGTAGATTATTTTCCTTGGGCTCCATTCCCTAGAGAGTAACACCTCCTTCTGCATTATCTAATCACACATTATGTCCTCTGTCCAGTAGCACTCTAATCGATTCTTTGATTTCTGTTCGACACAATCTCTCTAGTCTTGCCTGTCATCTCTACCCACCTATATTCTCTTGAGCACGCTTCCCATGGGTGAAAAATCCTAAATATTCTAATACCTATTTTTTGCGAGTTCTTGGTGCCATGACCTCCTGCGATCTCACGCCCATTCAAGAGAGACCTCATAACCCATGACCTCAGGTTGGTAGAGATCAAGATACTACTGCCTATAATGACCAGATTTCAGTGCTAAGAAGGCATTACAAACTAGTGTCAAATGTGCATACCGCAACTTGCAAACATCATATTTATTCCTTCAAAATAAAACCCTTACCTCTACTTTTACTCACGTCGATGCGTTTTTTTTTCCTTTTGTTCCGAGACTTAGAAAATCTTAGAGTTGATTGGGAATTTTCTTGCGAAGAGATCCTTTTAGAGATTTGAGATTAATATAATTATGTTTTCAAACATGGGACATTGAAAGAATAAGCTCAGAGGCAAGGGGGTTGGCATAATCCCAGAGAAAAATACGACCTTCATTGTACCCATTTCTGAATGAATGGGTCACATGAAGCTACCGACAATAGAGTTCCATGGCAGAAGATCAAAGAAGACATGGATAGAACATTAGACCTGGCGAAAGGTAAAGCACCTATACATTATGTTGTTTCCTATTGCAATATAGGACTAACTGAAAATCTCTTTAATACTTCATTTGATTGTTGGGGAGATGCATGGCTTCTTGATACAAGCACGACCTCTCACATGACATTTCGAAGAGATTTATTCGAAGAATCACATGACAATGTAGATGGTGTTGTATACTTCACAGATAGATCAAGTCTCAAGCCCTTGGGAATGGGCACCATCAGGCTTAAGTTGCTTGGGATCCCAGATTTTCTTCTACACAACATACTCTATCTTCTAGAGCTAGAAAGAAGCTTGTTGTCCCTTGTGCACATCAGACAACAAGGCCACTCTGTTCATATGTTCAGTGGCAAAATTGAGATAATGAAATATTCCGACAACATGGTTTTCATGATCATAATAGAAGATGGAAAACTGTTGAAGTTGAATGGGACATCTGCCCATACACACACTATTGCATACCTCTCTCATCATGACTCATGTATAATTCCATCTAGTATTTTATGACATGCTAGATTTGGCTGTATTAATTATTATAGTCTTCGTTTGTTGATAAAGAATGGTGTTTATGGTATGCCCACCATTCCTAGAAAACTAAAACAATGTGATGCTTCTATTCTTGGAAAGCATAGAAAACAACCTTTCCATGATTCTCCCTCTAGAACATGTAGAAGACTTGAACCGATTCATTCTGATTTATGCAGCCCTATGCCCGTTCCTTCTACAAATGGAAATAAATATATAATGTCCTTTATTGATGATTACACTAGGATGTGTTGGGTGTATTTGTTGAAAGATAAGTCACAAGCTTTTGAAACATTTAAAATTTTTCATGTATGGATTCAAAATGAAGCCCAGTCTCGTATTGTCTCTCTTCTCATTGATAATGGAAGAGAATATACATCTAATGAATTTGAAAGCTACCTTCACCAACATGGGATCAAACATCAAACCATAGTTCCATACAACCCTCAACAAAATGGTGTAGCTGAACAAATGAACACGAAACTCCTAAATATGGTTCGATCCATGATGTTTTTCAAGAATGTTAAATTGATGTTTTGGGATGATGCAATTCTATGTGCAATTTATGTCAAAAACATGTGTGCATATCATGCTATAAAAAACAAGACTCCATATGAAATGTGGTATGACCACATTCCTTCGGTGAGGCATCTCAGGGTCTTTGGTTCCACCTGCTATGCCTTGATTCCTAAGGAGAAAATAAGCAAGCTTGATGCAAGGAGTCATAAGTGCATCTTCTCGAGGTACTCAAATACTACCAAGGGGTATCATCTTTACGTTGAGACAAATAAGAATTTCATCCTTTCTGGAGATGTGATCTTTCTTGAATCCACCAAGAAAGACTAAATTGTTGAGAGGAAAATTGATCATCTGGAAAGATTCACTCGTGTAAAGAAATATCATGAATTTGATGATGAGATTTCACATGTTGAAGGGGGGATCTATATATTGGGTCAATCTATGGAATATCCTTTTGTAGCACCATCT
>ML778746.1:761921-802701 GCA_009831015.1 Picea engelmannii
CAAAAAGAAGGTGTTGATCATGAGGAGACCTTTTCCCCCAAAACAAAATGGGCAACCATCCACACTCTATTTTCCATGGAAGCACATAATGGATGGAAAATTCATCAAATGGATGTGAATACTGGTTTCTTGAATGGAGACTTGAAAGAGAATCTATGTCTCAACTAGAAGGCTTTGTTTTGAAGGTACAATAAAATAAGACATGCAATCTCATCAAATCCTTGTATGGCTTGAAACAAGCACCGCGAGCATGATATGAAAAGTTAACTAAGCATCTTCTGAAATTAAATTTCAAGCATTTCAATCTTGACGATGCAACTTTGTTTGTCAAGAAAGTTGGAAAAATTGTTGTATATCTTGTAGTATATGTAGATGATATGTTCATAACAGGGAACAATGAGAACTGCATTGCATCCATAAATAAAGAGTTGAAGAAAGGCTTCGAGATGACATATTTGGGACATCTTCACTACTATTTGGGCATTGAAGTGATTCAGAATCCAAAGTACATATTCATCTCCCAGAAGAAGTACACTGGAGAACTGTTGAACAAGTTTGGCATGGAAAAGTGCAATCCTGTTTCTACTCCAATGGAACAGAACTTGAAACTCACATCAAAATAAGGGAATGAAATTGTGGATGCAACCAAGTATAAAAAACTTGTTGGCAGTCTCATCTATATTACTACCACTAGACCAAACATTTCATTTGTTGTTGGCATTATTTCCAGGTTCATGCAGAAGCCTTGTGAAGGACATTGATTCGCTGCAAAGAGAGTTCTAAAATACTTGAAAGAAACTCAAGATTTTGGACTCAAGTACTCTAAGGTAGATGACTTTAGCCTGATCGGATATTCTGATTCAGACTTTGACGGGGATAAGGAAAATAGAGTGTCAACTTTAGGTTATCTCATGAGTCTTGGATCAACAACTGTCTCCTATAGATCACACAAACAATCAGTCCCGACAGATTCCAAAAAAAACATGGAATATGTGGCAACTGCAGAAGCGAAAAAGGATATTGTGTGGCTCAGGAAAATACTTGAAGATTTGTAGGAGAAAGAAGTAAATTCTACTCCTCTTCTAGTTGATAATACTTCTACAATCAAGTTGGCCAAGAATCCCATATTCACACAACACAATTCCCATCATTCACAGTTTGTTAACTCTTACATCTATCCCAATCCACAACCCTCTTTCCCCATCATCCTACACAATCCAAGGAATGAGATCATCACCTTCTTTGCTTTGTAGTCCCTCATGCTATCCCACTTCCCTCTGGTGCTCCAACACAAATTGACCAAGAGCTCTTACTGCTGGGATTCCAAGGATTCTCAGCTATAATTATTTTTCTTCAAATACAACAATTTACCATACACACATTCTTCATAGTTTCATGACAATCATTATCCATAATTTCATTACAAAATTCATACAACAACTTAAGATCAGAGAGAAAAAACTTTGGGAAGATTGAACATGATTCCCCTCTTGTATGCCCAAAATAATGGATTTGCATGCTAATGATAAACCATGTGTCTTCATGGGAAGCACACATTTCCCCTCAATTAGAACTAGGATTAATGAATTCTAATTAAGTAGGGTTAAGGACTTAGATTTATCAATAAAATAATATGATCTCCCTTTAGCCCCCTTTGCCCCCCTACGCCTCCTTTCTTTCCCCCCTTGTGGAATCATAGCCCCTAATTCTTCTATCCTTCTCCTTCTGCAACCTATGATGTATTATTTTTATTATTATCATTAAATGTACCACTTTACATATTACATCGTTCGACCTTTATCCATTCATCATGTAGACATATCATTATTGGTATGGGGATCAAAACTAGGATATTACAGTGAGATGAAACATGTGGAGCTTCATGCTCACTATATTAGATAGTTGATCTAGCTGAACGTGGTGTCTCTTGTTGATTACCGAGAAAATGATTAGATTGCATTTATAAAGCTGTGGGCTAAAGCTAAATTTGTGAAACTCTAGTCATTGCTTAGGCTTCAAGCATTTCCATTACAGACGGAGGGCGAGAAACTATATTATCACCCCTTGAATATTCAAAGAGTTGTGTTGATGGTGTGTTAGGACCTGATGTTAAACCCAACTTTGGAGTGAGAGGGTGTGACTTAGATAGTGAGTTGATAGTCCATTGTGTAGTTGAATACTTGACTAAGACAATTTCACCTAATCGGATTGGATTCACTGAAGTGGTCCTGACCAACTAGAGTAATAGACTAGAAGTAGAAGAAGGCCAAAAAGGTGGATTTATCTAATCGCTTTGGGGATAACTTGGATGATCTAAGTTAACCATATTAGCATGGTTTTAGGCAAAATGGTTAGTCATTCAAGTATATATAGATGATATCTTAGATCAATTTAATCATACACTCTTTTTTGTGTTGTCTTATGATGTTATTTATGCTTCAATGCTATAATGGTGTTTGTTAACACCACCAACTAGGTTATTGGATTCTCAATGATCTACTTTTGTAATACCCCTATTTTTCCAACATAAGTTTGACTGCATCATAGTTGTATACACTGACATGTAAGAAATATAATGCAAAATAATGTAATTTTGATATTAGGACTCTAACTTGGGGGCCAACTTGTGGTTCCAAGTAGCGTAACTTATAGATTTTTCCATCTATATGTACCCTAGTGACATTATGTAAGGGAGGGGTGAGTTTTTTTTTTTATCTATTTCTTTGTATCTGACTTAATGGAAATCTCTTTATCACATATATAGCAACTATCAAATATTTGTGTTCATGTGAAATTATTCTTTATCTGTTCATATTCTTCACACTAGCTAGAATAATTAGCCTTTGTGTGAGTTATTGACATGTTTTATTTGAGTGCATAGATCTATTAGCTTGTCGAGGTAAGGGCATATGTAAGTTGATCTAAGAAAGATAGCTTGTTGGCTATGCCTGTGCCATAGTCATCAATAGTTTGTTAGTCTCTACGTTCCCCACTATACAACCATAGCACCACTAACACAATAAAAAGTAAAATTTACTAATAAAAAAGAGAGAAATTTCATCGGACATGGTTAGAAATAATAATAAAACCTATTGGTATGTTAACTTAGCAACATATATAATAATTTAAACTATATAAATCATATACTACCATAACAACACTAACATAATACAAAATAAAATTTACTAATAAAAAGAGAGAAACTTGAAATTTCATTTGGCTTGGTTAGAAATAACAATAAAAATCCATTGTTGTTGAATCAATAACATATATGATAAATTTCATTTGGCTTGGTTAGCAATAATAATAAAAACCCATTGTTGTTGAATTAGTAACATATATGATGATCAGGGAATGGACAATCGATTTTGATTGGTATGGACAAGATTTTGGGTATGGGTGATTCCTCGTTACTATCCCAGGATCTCCTTGTGGCCATAAAGAATAACAATATTCGATATATTTATCAAGCTAAAGCACATGCTGCTCTAGGCTTCATTTTGGAACAATGGAAAAGCAGTTTATCGTTGAGCCTTTCGGGCACTTTGGCTACAGAGTGGTTCCACTTATTGTAAGGCCCTGGTTTCTTCTGGTATTCATCTACATCCTACATAAGACATGCTACTCTGGACTGGTGGGGATCATTCGGGTATGCTCATTGTTAAAAATGTCTATACTGCTCTGTCAAAAAAATTATGGCCTCTTCAGATTGCAAGGTGGCGAAAACACTTGTGGTCATGGGACCTTCCTTACAAAATAAAACTGTTCACGTGGCTAGTCATTGAAAACAAACTTTTAACTTGGGAAAACCTCTAGAAAAGAGGTTGGATCGGCCCTAGATTCTTCCCTTTATGTTTGTTGGAGGCGAAGATGGTGTTACATATGTTTGTCCACTGTTTGTTTGCACAAAATATTTGTTAACTTATCACTGCAAATTACAACTTGGACACAAACTGGTGTGGTAACTCTATTTTTGGTTTTTTTGATACTTGGACAAAACATGAGAAATATTTTTTCTTCCTCCCTTCTTTGGTATGTTGGTACATTTGGTTGGAACGTAATTCTTGTATCTTTGAATCTCGTTTCCCTTCCTTACTGGGGACTTCCCGTAGATTATCCGGTTTTTTAGAAAACTTGAGTGGAAGGAAGCCACTGGTAAGGAAGATGCCTAGACTAAAAAAACTCCTTCTTTTAATTCAGATTCTATAGCTTGGTTTGATGGAGTGGCTCAAGCAAACGGTATTGTCAGTGGAGCTGGGGGAATTATAAAGCAAGCTAGAAATATTATTTACAAGTGGACCCTAAACTGTGGACCAGGTACAAACACTAGGGCTGAGCTCCTGGGAGCGTGAGCTTCTTTAACTTTGGCTATCTGTTTGGACATTGAGCATATCCAAGTCTTGGGAGATTCAAAGATTGTGATAGATTGGCTTAATGATAGGGGGACTCTTTAAGTCTCCTCACTGTTGGGATGGTTGGACCGGGTGCAAGCGTTAAAACATATTTTCAGCTGTATCAGTTTCGCTCACATCTACAGGGAGGAAAATGAAGAGGCAGACACTCTGTCAAAAAAAGTGCTTCAAATGCCAGAGGGAAAGATCCAATTCAACAAATGGATCGATGGGCATGAGGGTCCTCCTCTCTATCTACATCTCTTTTTATGACATCGCATTTTTTCTTTTTTTTGGATGCTTTTTGTCCTTTGTGTAGGCCTGGTGGGCCCTCTCTCTAGCTTTATTTACTGCTCTTCGATACTTGTCGCAACATTGTAAGAGCTCATGTATAGTTTTATAGCACTTGAAGGTCTTCTTGTTAAGACCTATCTCTTCGAAGTGCCTCTGGTTGATGGATGTAATATGACAGTTATATGTATTGTTTTTTTGAGAACAACATATATTTATAATATATTGAGAAATTTTCTGCTAGAAAAAAACATATATGATAATAATTTAAACTATAAAAATAATTTAGTGTGGTTATTTATAATAAGTGACTTACATCATGGACAAACTCAACTTCTTAATAAATTTACTTTTTATTTTATTTTAATTTTTCCAATTAAACAAGGTTATTTATGACCTATTCATTTATCAAAATGATCATAATTGAGATTACCCACTAATTTACTAACTCGCTATATATAACAACAAAAAAAACACACCAGAAAACCACCTTACTTTACAAAGATGAAAATAAAAATATTGACCAAAACCTACATATTCCTATTTTCCTATTCTCATACCTTGGTGTACCCCTACCAATAAGGTGTATCCACATTTATCCAATGTTCGAAGCTATTTAACGTTTTTAATCCTCTTCGATATTATTCAAAATTAGCTTCTCTTTACTCTTTCCATAGGTTACTTTAAAATTTTTGTAATGAGAGTTTAAAATCTCACGGGCTACCTTAAAAATGAGAGTTTAAAGAGATTTTATTTATTTTTATTGATATATCAAGGAAGTTAAGGATTTTTTTTTTTTTTTTAAATATATTTTAATAAATTGAAAAATTTTAAAATTAAAAGATAATAAAAAATAAAAATAATTATTATTTATTTAAAGATTTTTTTAAAAATATATTTTAAAATTAAAAGATAATAAAAAATGAAAAATATTATTATTTATTTAAAATTACAAAATTAAAAAATAAATAAAATTAATCATTACTTATTAATTTTATAAAATTTATTTTAAATAATATTAGGAAGGATGATAATATTTATTAATTTTATAAATTTATTTTAAATAAATAAAATTCAATTATTATAAAGATAGATAATGATAATGTTTATTGTTATTAAATTTAATAAAATTTATTATATAAATAAAAATAAATACTATACAATAAATATTTTTAACTAAAATAAATATTATTTAAATATAAAAATAACTTTTAAAAAATAAATGTTATTTAAATATAGAAATAACATTTAAAAAATGTAATAATTTTTTAGGTGATGATAAATCTGTACAAAATAATTATTTTTTGTTATTTAAAATCTATTTTTGAATACATAAATAAATTTAATATACTAAATATTTTCAAGACATTAAAATGATACAAAAATAATCACTAAAATCTACTTATCCTAATAATTTTTGAAACTACCATATTTCAAACAAAAATCCAAAAAAAAATATCATCAAATATTTAAACTAAAACTTTAAAAAATATTTAACAATAATTTAGAATGGTTATATTGGCAATACTATAGATTCAATCCCTAGTAAGCTGTCTCCACCAATAAACCTTTTGCTCTTCGTGTGAGGGACTATCCATATTAATGATGTATAATATATATCACATCTATGCCTGCATTGAAATGAGAGTGTCAATTTTTTTATATGGACTTGTTCATTTTTAAGTGTTTCCTTTGTTTTCTGTAGGGTTTGATTGGGATTAATGTTAGAGTTGTTATCATGAGTGTTTGTTTTGATTTAATAATGAAAAATTTAATTTTTTGTTATTCAAAATTATCAATAATAATAAAGTTATCTTCATAATATCAAGAATTATTAAATTTAATAATAACCATTATATTTTATACTAATTTAAATTTACTTTTCACTTTAATATCACAACAATTACATATAATTAATTATATATATATTTTAATAATAATAAAAAATCACCATTATTTTATTAATTTATTATTCTACTTTAAATTAACTTATTATTGTTATGCTTTAAATCACATCTAACTTAATATAAAATCTCTTACATACAACCATGGTGGATGTAATTTTTTTCCAGTAGATGGTGGATGTAACTTAACTCCAACTCTCTTGCATCTAAGGTGTCTTCGTAAACAAATATCCACAAGGGGAGTGGGATACAACTGTCTTGATGTAACTTTTAAAATTTATAAAGTGGAGTGAAGTGCTAAACAGCTATGTTTAAAATTTATAAAGTGGAGTGAAGTGCTAAACAGCTATGTTCATGTGACACACAGAATCTGGATTGGGATAAAACTATGTTGATTTAACCATTAAAATTAAGTGGAGTGTATACAGCTCAGTTATTTTAGTCATAAAGATATTTGACCTTAACTGTAAAAATTTTCCATGTGCAGTGGAGAATATTATTTGTAGAGTGCTATACAAGCTATGTTACTTTAGGTGTAAAGCTAAATGACCTAACATGGAAAATCTTTTCATTGTGCTGTGGAGAATATTTTGGACTGGTGGGATATAGCTAATCTTCAAACATATGGTGGAAAAATTCCATGAGTAGCAGCACTGGGTATTAGCAGTCCGTCATTCACAGCTGCAAGTTTTCGATTTTCATTTCTGACAGCAATCACAGTGAGGTTCGAGCTTTTCAGTGATGAACCATGGAAAAGAAAAGCAGCAGCTCAGTTTCCTCTCTTCAGAAGACAATACCAATCTTTTTGCTGCTCCAAATGCTTGTTCAGATGCCCTGTCTTCTTCTGCTGCCATTGCTAAAGATAATAGCAATACCAGAGTTGATACTGGAAGCCTCCTCTATCATGTGCTTCTTTCAAATTGATTCTTCCAAATTTATCAGGTGAGTCCTCAACATTTTTTAAATCTAAAAGATCTATCAAAACCTTGATCTATGGATGGATAAAAACGCAGGTTAAGATAGATCTAGGGTATGTTTTTTTAATCTCCGTATTGTTTTCCATTATATTCTATCAGCATTCTCATTATATTTGATTAGCATTATATAAAGAGAGGGAAACGTTTCTTCCACCCAGGGTTGCAACTCTTCCTGCAACACTGAATATTAATTTCAGTACTTATCTAAACTTTTGATTGGTTAGACATAGAAAAATAACAGAAGTCAAAACTGATCCGTGCTATTTTCTTCTTCATATTGTTTACCCTTTTATTCTATTAGCATTACATATAAGTGAACCATCTCTTTCATCCCATGTTATAACTCTCTATGCAATTCCATGTGTAGGCTTCTTTGTCCTATTACATTTATGTAGAGACTGTTGTGTAGAGTGACCCACTGTACATTTTTTTTCTTGTGTGTAGGTCTCCTTGTCCTTTTAAAATTTATATCGACAATATTTTGCATAGAGATCTGCTTGAAAACCTCTTGCCCAGGAATATGAAGAAGGCAAAAAAATTGAGGTTGCTCATCAGTGCACGGAACAAAGATGTGCGTGCACTATTTGTTATCAGATGCCTTCCTGATACAGAAGCTATGGATCTTTTAAAGAATGAATTGTTTTATGAGATAGATGACACAGAGGAACAAATGAATTCTGGCCACATTGAACAAGATATTGGAGATATGTGGTGGAGTTCCAAAATTTTTCATTGTCTCAACAACATTCATAAGTTGCTAAGAAGACCAACAAAAATATTATTGTATACGGAATGCTACCTTTTTGTTGGCTATCTTTTTCAGAGCAACAAAGATCCATTTCTTGACATTTGCTCATTTGTGAAAGAGTCTGAACTGGATATGCTAGAAAAGAGAGCACTTGTCACTAAAGACACAAATATTATGGCAAGGGTTTATGAAAATCGGTTGTCAAAATGTGGAGGGAATGATGTTCAAATTGACAGGTGCAATATGCTAGAAAAGAGAGCACTTGTCACTAAAGCCACAAATATTATGGTAAGGGTTTATGAAAATCCATTGTCAAAATGTGGAGGGAATGATGTTCAGATTGAGAGGTGCAAGTGAAATTGAAGAGTTTTCTTTAGAGAAGGTATCAAACATGTTAATTTAAAACAAAATACTAATACAGATTTATTTCATACAATGTATATCTTAATTTTCATGACCGATTCAATTAATTTAATAATTTACATGCAGGACATTCAAAGGATCAAAGGCATTTGGTTGAGTGAAAACAACGATCCATTGTATGTACTTCATTGATAATTCTTGCACTTGGAAAGTTAACAAAAGTGAAGGGAACAAAGTTCTGTTTTTCCCTAAGGGAAGTACATCCTATTTTTCCTTTTTTTGCTTGTGGTTAAGGAGTTGAGATACTTGGATTTAATGTGTCAAGGTAAAGGAGTTGATGTTAGAATATGGAACTCCTATTTGTATTTTCAATATACTTGACTTAAAATCATGAGTGAGCAGATTTGGTTATAATTTTCTTTTCCACTCATCGATTTAAGTTAAGGACCTATGATTGAAATCTACATAAGAAGCAAGTTTCCTTTGCATATGTGATCCTTTAAAGATCCTTTGTATATGTGGTCCTTTGTTCTTTAGCTTATTTTTTTGAGAATTTTGATTCCATCTATGACAATGTTTTATTAATTTTAATGATTTGGTTACGATTTTCACATATAAATTTCATAATTTACAGATGCCTTCCAATCTCAAAGACATGAATGAAATGGAAAGTTACTTTTCTATGTCTTTAAAATCTCTTCCAATGATTTTATGTTGCTTCAGAATTTGCTTATTTGTTAGTAATGAGAGTGATCCACTTTTTGGAATAAAAAGGTTGTCTGACGAGTTGGTTATCTAATAAATGGTTTAAAAGAACTCTTTCATATATACACTGGTGTAGTGGTTGAGGATTTGATCTACAATGCAATTGATTCCACAAACTATCAAGATCAATTTTAAAGCTTCATTATTTAAGAGTATTGAAAATGGATTATTGTTCGAGTTTGAGGCAATTGTCAAAGATATTGAATCATTGAGATCTTTGCAATAATTTAATCTTTAATAGAGAAAACTACAGGATCGATTTCAAAGCTCTCATCTTAAAGTATTGAGAATTAATCATTGTTACAATTTGAGTTTGTGGCAGTTATCAAAGATTTTAATTCACATTAGTCCTTTCCTTTGTTGAAGTTGGATTCCAGGGTCTCGATCTACTTTCAAGTGTAATGTCAAATGCTCTGTCATATATCAATCCACTGGTGAGTGGTGCACCATCTAACAGCTGGTTGGACATACCTTTGTCGTCTCTTTCAGACTGGGCTACCATGGGTTGGACATATCTTTCTCTCGTGTTTCTTAGTACTAGTCTGTCTGACCAAGCACAACGAGGGCATGAACTTTGTGAAGAAAGTAATGAGGGGGAATCTCCATTGCTAGGTTGCCCCTCCCACCGAGTTAGTAGATATTTTGTGATCACTGCAACATAGGTTTTGGGCTTCTGTGCAATGAGAATATTAGTGCTTATTTCTTGTGTTCATGGCATAAACTCTAGTACGAATCCTTGATTAGTTTTACGACTAAAATGGTTTAAGCCCTTCTAATGAATGCTTGAACAATATGTTAGTTCATACACCAATGATCCCAGAGATGCCCATCCACATATAAAAGATCTAGAGGTCTTAACACCACAAACATTGAATAAAAAAAAATCCAATGACATTACTTTTAGGAACACAAAATGATTGATGATGTGGATATCTTGCATTTGGTTCAAGTTAAGTCCTTTTTATGATAGGTTAGCATTTTTTTAATTAGTTTTATAATAAATACAAAATAATTAATGATGGAATATTGTATATAGTTTAAGGTGAGCCTTGTTAAGATATCTTGAACATTATGTTTCTTTATAATTTAAAATAAAATCCAAGACTTTGGATCCTTGTTTATATATGTTAGGTTTTGAGGTCTCAAGGACCGAAAATGAGAGTTTACATGTATTAGGTTTTAAGGTCTCGACTCTGTAAGCACAGATTAAAAATGAAACAAATTATATATAGGAATAAAAAATGCTTAATGATGCTTTTTTTTTTCTAATCATTCAGTAAAAAAGAGAGGTAGATCCTATTATAATAGCTGCCAAAATATACAGATGTGCTTGGGCTGCCAGCTGTCCCGCTGAATTAACGGAAATCGAAACAACTGGCAGCCTATGGTATCCATGTCAAAAAAGGGGGGTCCACCATCTGTCCTACCCGTAGGAAACCAAGGAAGATGGCAACCCAAAGTCTGAACATGAACCAAAGATATGGAAAATAAAACATGTTTAAACCATAACAGTTCCAGAGCCATAGCTCTACCCAAAACTATAATTCTAACCAGAAACATGACCAAAAGTAGTTACCGAGTGATCTCTGAGGTGTCCATGTTGACATCTTTTTCCTGCGTTCCCGCCCTAGCTGGCAACATGAAAGGTTGTGCACATGTCAGACATCTTTTCCCTGCTGGTGCGTTGGAGTAGGTGTCATATAACATATCGATGCATTGGTTGATGAGGATGGCACGGTGGAATTGGTCCGCCACCTGGCTCCTCAAGTTGAACATTAGATCCAGGTGCTCCGGGTGGAAGAATGACGGTTGGACACGCCACAATTCCTGCATGGTGGATATGGGAGGTGGCATAGGGGCCATGCCACCCTCCCACAACTTGCCACCCTCCCTCGACTTACCACCCGATCTGGTATCCTCAGCCTCGCCTGTCGCTTCCCTGCTCTGCTGCTCCATGGCTTCTTCTAGACCCTGTGACCTTGCCTGTTCCTCCTTATCACTTTCATTGTCAATGTCCGAGAAGTGTTCGGCTGTAGGTGCAGCCTCCTGAGAGTCCAACGCCTCTGGAATCTCCTCTTCGATGTAGTAGGTGGGAAACTCCTCCAGCTGGGCTTCCCTGTTGTTACGGTCTTCCTGCCCCCCAGTGGCATCCATTGTGGTCTCCCCCAGGAGGTTGCTTGGAGGCTTCCAATTATCAGGTACAGTAAAGAGGTGATGTTCCGGAGAAGCCTGAATTGGCTCTTCCGGAAAGACCTCCTCCACATATGCCATGGGAGGTGTCCTGAGTCTTCTTGCCCTACGTACGAGTTGCTTTTGGGCCATAGACAATGCGTGTTCGAACCGCTGCTGTCTCTTCTGACGTGCAACAAAGGTATACCAGGCGGAGCCACGACATGGCTTCCCTCTTTCTCTCGGCATGGGGATGTGAAATTCTATGGCTAAAATGACGGTGGTGTACCTGTATTTGCACCAGAGCTCAATGTATCCTGGCTGGTGCGGCCCAAGATTGAAATGGTTGAGGCCATAGCAAATCTTGTTGATATCCGGGAGGATGGATGGGACAGGCTCCTCCATTAAAACTCCTTCCTTAACTGTCTGTGCATCTGGACTGCTCACACAAGGGAGAAGTCCCATGGCATGATGTTGGTTGTTGGGGCTTGCTCCCATCCTTAATGGTGAGGGGATGGGAGCCGACTGGCCTTATTTATGGCCAGGCCAGGCTCCAGTCCACGTGGCCTTGCTACGCAATGCGTCACCCCATCTGGGGTTAGTAAGTCCCCATTGGCAAGGGCTTGACATCGGTTTGAGAGATCAGTGCATGCAGAAGTTTGGGCCTACTAGTAGATATGTTCCATCTCGGTTGTAACCCCTTTGTTTGCTAGACAATCCACTTCTTTGTTTGCTTCTCGTTTCACATGAGAGGGAATGATGGTAAGATTGGGATAGAGGAGGGATCCAAAATCCTCCAAAAGTCCCGAGAGTCTCCATTTGGGCGAAATTTTCCATGGGTCTTCCCCATGGAGAATTTTGGTTAAGCTGGATGACGATCTGAGAGTGTCCTTCCATAATGACCTTGTTGAAATGGTTGTCTATTGCGTCTTGGAGGCCTCTTAAGAGGCCCGTGAGCTCATCAACATTGTTTGTGTTTTCACCCATGAAGCCTGCCACGAGGTAAAGGATTTCGCCATTTGAGTTCCTGAGAATTGCCCCAAATCCCGCTGGTCCTGGATTCCCTTTTGAGGCTCCATCAAAATTTATCTTTATAAAACCAGTTGGAGGGGGGGTCCAGGTGGTCGGGCTGCTACTGGAAGCCTCCTCTATCATGTACTTCTTTCAAATTGATTCTTCCAAATTTATCAGGTGAGTACTCAACATTTTTTTAATCTAAAAGATCTATCAAAACCTTGATCTATGGATGGATAAAAACGCAGGTTAAGATAGATCTAGGGTATGTTTTTTTAATCTCCATATTGTTTTCCATTATATTCTATCAGCATTCTCATTATATTTGATTAGCATTATATAAAGAGAGGGAAACATTTCTTCCACCCAGGGTTGTAACTCTTCCTGCAACACTGAATATTAATTTCTATACCTATCTGAACTTTTGATTGGTTAGACATAGAAAAATACCAAAGTGAAAACTGATCTATGCTATTTTCTTCTTCATCTTGTTTACCATTTTATTCTATTAGCATTACATATAAGTGAAACATCTCTTCCATCCCATGTTATAACTCTCTATGCAATTCCATGTGTAGCTTTTTTGTCCTATTACATTTATGTAGAGAATGTTTTGTAGAGTGACCCACTATACATTCTTTTCTTGTGTATAGGTCTCCTTGTCCTATTTAAATTTAAATCGACAATATTTTGCATAGAGATCTGCTTGAAAACCTCTTGCCGAGGAATATGAAGAAGGCAAAAAAATTCAGGTTGCTTAACAGTGCACGGAACAAAGATGTACGTGCACTATTTGTTATGAGATGCCTTCCTGATACAGAATCTATGAATCTTTTAAAGAATGAATTGTTTTATGAGATAGATGACACAGAGGAACAAATGAATTCTGGTCACATTGAACAAGATATTGGAGATATGTGGTGGAGTTCCAAAATCTTTCATTGTCTCAACAACATTCATAAGTTGCTAAGAAGACCAACAAAAATATTATTGTATATGGAATGCTACCTTTTTGTTGGCTATCTTTTTCAGAGCAACAAAGATCCATTTCTTGACATTTGCTCATTTGTGGAAGAGTCTGAACTGGATATGCTAGAAAAGAGAGCACTTGTCACTAAAGACACAAATATTATGGCAAGGGTTTATGAAAATCGGTTGTCAAAATGTGGAGGGAATGATGTTCAAATTGACAGGTGCAATATGCTAGAAAAGAGAGCACTTGTCACTAAAGCCACAAATATTATGGTAAGGGTTTATGAAAATCCATTGTCAAAATGTGGAGGGAATGATGTTCAGATTGAGAGGTGCAAGTGAAATTGAAGAGTTTTCTTTAGAGAAGGTATCAAACATGTTAATTTAAAACAAAATACTAATACAGATTTATTTCATACAATGTATATCTTAATTTTCATGACCGATTCAATTAATTTAATAATTTACATGCAGGACATTCAAAGGATCAAAGGCATTTGGTTGAGTGAAAACAACTATCCGTTGTATGTACTTCATTGATAATTCTTGCACTTGGAAAGTTAACAAAAGTGAAGGGAACAAAGTTCTGTTTTTCCTTAAGGGAAGTACATCCTATTTTTCCTTTTTTTGCTTGTGGTTAAGGAGTTGAGATACTTGGATTTAATGTGTCAAGGTAAAGGAGTCGATGTTAGAATATGGAACTCCTATTTGTATTTTCGATATACTCGACTTAAAGTCATGAGTGAGCAGATTTGGTTATAATTTTCTTTTCCCTCATCAATTTAAATTAAGGACCTATGATTGAAATCTACTTAACAAGCAAGTCTCCTTTGCATATGTGATCCTTTAAAGTTCCTTTGTATATGTGGTCCTTTGTTCTTTAGCTTATTTTTTGAGAATTTTGATTCCATCTATGACAATGTTTTATTAATTTTAATGATTTGGTTACGATTTTTACATATAAATTGCATAATTTACAGATGCCTTCCTATCTCGAAGACATGAATGAGATGGAAAGTTACTTTTCCATGTCTTTAAAATCTCTTCCAATGATTTTATGTTGCTTCAGAATTTGCTTATTTGTTAGTAATGAGAGCGATCCACTTTTTGGAATAAAAGGGTTGTCTGACGAGTTGGTTATCTAATAAATGGTTTAAAAGATCTGTTTCATATATACATTGGTGTAGTGGTTGAGGATTTGGTCTACAATGCAATTGATTCCACAAACTATCAAGATCAATTTTAAAGCTTCATTATTTAAGAGTATTGAAAATGGATCACTGTTCGAGTTTGAGGCAATTATCAAAGATATTGAATCATTGAGATCTTTGCAAGAATTTAATCTTTAATAGAGAAAACTACATGATCGATTTCAAAGCTCTCATCTTAAAGTATTGAGAATTAATCATTGTTCCAATTTGAGTTTGTGGCAATTATCAAAGATTTTAATTCACATTAGTCCTTTCCTTTGTTGAAGTTGGATTCCAGGGTCTCGATCTACTTCCAAGTGTAATGTCAAATGCTCTGTCATATATCAATCCACTGGTTAGTGGTGCACCATCTAACAGCTGGTTGGACATACCTTTTTTGTCTCTTTCAGATTGGGCTACCATGGGTTGGACATATCTTTCTCCTGTGTTTCTTAGTACTAGTCTATCTGACCAATCACATAGAGGGCATGAACTTTGTGAAGAAAGTAATGAGGGGGCATCTCCATTGCTAGGTTGCCCCTCCCACCGAGTTAGTAGATATTTTGTAATCACTGCAACATAGGTTTTGGGCTTCTGTGCAATGAGAATATTAGTGCTTATTTCTTGTGTTCATGGCATAAACTCTAGTACGAATCCTTGATTAGTTTTATGACTGAAATGGTTTAAGCCCTTCTAATGAATGCCTGAACATTCTATTAGTTCATACACCAATGATCCCAGAGATCCCTATCCACATATAAAAGATCTGGAGGTCTTAACACCACAAACATTGAATAAAAACAAATCCGATGACATTACTTTTAGGAACACAAAATGATTGATGATGTGGATATCTTGCATTTGGTTCAAGTTAAGTCCTTTTTATGACAGGTTAGCATTTTTTTAATTATTTTTATAATAAATACAAAATATTTAATGATGGAATATTGGATATAGTTTAAGGTGAGCCTTGTTAATATATATTGAACATTATGTTTCTTTATAATTTAAAATAAAATTCAAGACTTTGGATCCTTGTTTATATATGTTAAGTTTTGAGGTCTCAAGGACTGAAAATGAGAGTTTACATGTATTAGGTTTTAAGGTCTCGACTCTTTAAGCACGGATTAAAAATGAAACAAATTATATATAGGAATAAAAAATGCTTAATGATTTTATTTTTATTTTTATTGTTTTCAGTAAAAAAGAGAGGTAGATCCTATTATAATAGCTGCCAAAATATACAAATGTGCTTGGGCTGCCAGTTGTCCCGCCGAATTAACAGAAACCTGAACAACTGACAGACTATGGTATCCATGTCAAAAAAGGGGGGTCCACCATTTGTCCTGCCCATAGGAAACCAAGGAAGATGGTAGCCCAGAGTCTGAACATGAACTAGAGATATGGAAAATAAAACATGTTTAAACCATAACAGTTCCAGAGCCATAACTCTACCCAAAACTATAATTCTAACCATAAACATGACCAAACGCAGTTACCCAGTGGCCTCTGAGGTGGCCATGTCAATATCTTCTTCCCGTGTTCCCGCTCTAGCTGGAAGCACGCAAGGTTGTGCACATGTCGGAAATCTTTGCCCTACTGGCGCGTTGGAGTAGGCGTCATATAACATATCGATGCATTGGCTGATGAGGATGCCATGGTGGACTTGGTCCGCCACCTGGCTCCTCAAGTCGAACATGAGATCCAAGTGCTCCGGGTGGAAGAATGATGGTTGGACATGCCATGATTCTTGCATGGTGGATATGGGAGGTGGCATAGGGGCCATGCCACCCTCCCACAACTTGCCACCCTCCCTCGACTTACCACCCGATCTGGTATCCTCGACCTTGCATGTCGCTTCCTCGCTCTGTTTCTCCATGGATGCTTCCAGACCCTGTGACCCTGCCTGTTCCTCCTTAGCACTTTCGTTGTCAATGTCTGAGAAGTGTTCGGCTGCAGGTGCAGCCTCCTGAGAGTCCAACGCCTCCATAATATCCTCTTCGATGTAGTAGGTGGGAAACTCCTCCCGTTGGGCTTCCCTGCTGTTGCGGTCTTGTTGCTCCCCAGTGGCATCCATTGTGGTCTCCCCCAAGAGGCTGCTTGGAGGCTTCCAATTATCAGGTACAGTAAAGAGGTGATGTTCCGGAGGAGCCTGAATTGGCTCTTCCGGAAAGACCTCCTCCACATATTCCATGGGAGGTGTCCCGAGTCTTCTTGCCCTACGTACGAGTTGTGTTTGGGCCATAGACAATGCGTGTTCGAACTGCTGCTGTCTCTTCTGATGTGCAACAAAGGTATACCAACTGGAGCCACAACGTGGCTTCCCTCTTTCTTTCGGCATGGGGATGTGAAATTCTATGGCTAAAATGACGGTGGTGTTCCTCTATTTGCACCAGAGCTCAATGTACCCTGGCTGGTGTGGGCCAAGATCAAAATGGGTGAGACCATAGCAAATCTTGTTGATATCCGGGAGGATGGACGGGAGAGGCTCCTCCATTAAAACTCCCGCCTTAACTGTCTATGCATCTGGACTACTCACGCGAGGGATAAGTCCCATGGCATGAGGTTGGTTGTTGGGGCTTTCTCCCATCCTTAATGGTGAGGCGATGGGAGCCGACTGGCCTTATTTATGGCCAGGCCAGGCTCCATTTTGCGTGGCCTTACTACACAACATGTCACCCCATCTGGGGTTAGTAAGTCCCCATTGGCAAGGGCTTGACATCGGTTTGAGAGATCAGTGCATGCATAAGTTTGGGCCTCCCAGTAGATATGTTCCATCTCGGTTGTAACACCTTCATTTGCCAGGCAATCCACTACTTTGTTTGCTTCTCGTTTCACATGAGAGGGAATGATGGTAAGATTGGGATAGAGGAGGGATCCAAAATCTTCCAAAAGTCCCGAGAGTCTCCAGCTGGGCGAAATTTTCCGTGGGTCTTCCCCATGGAGAATTTTGGGTATTAGCTGGATGATGATCTGAGAGTCTCCTTCCATAATGACCTTATTTAAATGGTTTCCTGTTGCATCTTGGAGGCCTCTTAAGAGGTCCGTGAGCTCATCGACATTGTTTGTGTTTTCACCCATGAAACCTGCCATGAGGTAGAGGATTTCACCAATTGAGTTCCTGAGAATTGCCCCAAATCTTGCTGGTCCTGGATTCCCTTTTGAGGCTCCATCAAAATTTATCTTTATAAAACCAGTTGGAGGGGGGGTCCAGGTGGTTGGGTTGTTCGGTTGGCGACTGGTCAAAGTCATAGCGGGATGGTCATTCAGACTGAGTTGCCAATTTTGGAAAATGCATCGCTCCCTCGGACTACAATTCAGGTCCTCCGGTGTCCAAGGTTTTCTTTTGATTGTTTCTCGGATTAGCTTGGCTATTCTTTCCCAAGTTAGGGCGGGTGGGGAAGCCTTTGAGTGAAAGATTCTTTCATTTCTTTCTTTCTAGATTTGCCAGAGAGTGAAGCCCGTGAGGATTTGCCAGATACGAGCAAGAATAGGGTTTTGAAAGGAGATCGAGTCCCAGTTCTCTAAGGTATCTCTGATGCTGTATCTGTTTTGGTTCGAGCGACACATTAATTGAGATCCTCGGTTCCAGATCCACTGGATATAGTGACAACTGTTGAAAAGGTGTTCCATCGTCTCCTCTTATTGTTGGCACAAGGTGCATATTGATGGGCCTATGAAACCCCTTTTTTTGAGGTTATCCCAAGTGAGGATGCGGTTTTGAACTGTGAGCCACAAGAAAGTGGACACTTTGGGCTAGAGTGCTGAGCTCTAGATCTTTCCCCAGATACTCTCCTTGGCGTGATTCTGGTAGTTCCCTTGCAGGTAGTAGGCCTCTTTGACTGAGAAATTACCTGTTGTGGAATACCCCCATCTGAGAATGTCTGGACCTTCCCGAGTGGGGATTTTCCTGTGGCTTGCGCAAGCTTGCCAGACCTGTGGATCTGTGTCCCTTGAGAGATGTAGCTCCAGGGTTTCTGTTTTCCACTGTCGCTAGGGCAGGTTCCTGTCAGAGGTTCTCTATAGATCTTTCACCCATTGAAAGGTGTCCGGTTGTAGTGCCTCCCTGAGGGGGTTGAGTTCTACCAGGTTTCTTAGAGGCTCTTGTTGTTGCCATGAATCCTGCCAGAAAAGTGCACTTTCCCCATTTCTGATCTCCCAGAAAGCATGCTTCTGGACTAATGGTCTGTTTTTCCAGGATGTGTTCCAGATGTTAGAACCCTGGATTTGATCATTGTATCTGATTAGTTGGTTTGCCTGGGTGTTTGGGGCATATTTCTATTTCCAGATTTGTGCCCATAACTCTGTGGGATGCTTTATCCATATCCACCACATTTTGGCACCCATAGCTTGATTGAGCTTTCCTAGGTCACAAAGTCCCAGTCCGCCTAGAGCTTTGGGCTTGCAGAGCTTATCCCAGCCCACTAGAGCTCACTTCTTGTCAGGTTGATGTCCATGCCATAAGAAGCTACGTTGGAGGTTTCTGATGGCTCTAATGATCGACTTAGGCATTGCCAGGGCAATGAAGAGGTAGGTGGGTGGGGCTTTCAAGACTGACTTGAGAAGCACCAATCTAGCCGCAATGTTGAGGGTCTGAAGGTCCAATTATTGAGCCTATTTGAGATGGAGAGAATCAAACTATCCTAGGAGATGGAACGTGCCGACGCTCTTGTGAGGGGGATTCCAAGGTAGTTGGACGGAAGGGAGCTTTTGGGTATGCCGAGGAGTCGGGAAATATGATTTTGAACTGCTATCGGGGTGTTGAAGAAGTAGAGTTTGGATTTGTCGAGGTTAAGGGCCATACCCGAGGCTTCCACAAAATCAGAGAGAATGAAAGTGAGCTTGTTGGCTTTGCTTGCTGTAGGGGTGTTCATGAGAAGGGTGTCATCAACAAACTGACTGTGCGAGGGTGCTAGTTGGATGTTATGTATGGGCAGGGCTTTAAGGGAGCCTTTCAAAACTGTCGCCTTGATGTATCGTCCTAGTCCTTCCGCCATGAAAAGGAAGAGAAAAGGCGAAAGGGGGTCTCCTTTCCTGATGCCCCTGGAAGGGGAGAAGGGTTGGGAAGGCACACCATTGACTAGTATGGAAAAGAAGGCTGAAGAGGCGAGTTTTAAGATCCAATTTACCCACTGACTGTTGAAACCAAAGGATTCTAGCATGGAGCGAAGGTACTGCCAGTTGACTCTGTCAAAATATTTTGAAAGGTCAAGTTTGATGAGCATACCTGGGATTTTGGTCATCTTTAGTGAATGGATCACCTCGTGAGCGAGGATGACGCTGTCCATGATTTGCCGCCCTTCCACGTATCCTGCTTGTTCTTTGGAGATGACGAAATGCATGATCAGCGTGAGACATGTGGCTATCACCTTTGTAATGATTTTGTAGATGACATTACAAAGGGAAATTGGTCTGTACTGCTTTGGGGTGAGTGACTCTCTCCTCTTTCGGGATGAGAGTGAGAAAAGTAGCATTGAGGGCAGACAGGACTTGGCTTGAGGTTCTAGATTCCTCTACGACCTGCCAAACCTCTTCCCTGATTAAGTCCCAGAAATGATGGAAGAAGTCAGTGGTGAATCCATCTGGTCCAGGCGCTTTCCCTGAGGGCAGTCCTTTGACTACCTGGTCCACTTCTTCTTGTGTGATGGGCCTCATTAAGGCTTCATTCTGCTATGGAGTCACCAGGGAGGTTATATGTCTAGTTATCCTCCGAATGGATTCCTTCCTGTCCTCGTTGGTTTCCGTGAGAAGCTCTTTGTAGTAGGTGTTTAATTATTCTGCGATTTGGGTGTGTTCTCTGATTGGGTTTCCTTGGGCATCCTCCAGTTGAGTTATCCGGTTGATGTATCGGCGGTGCACCATTGCTATGTGGAAGAACTTTGTGTTCCTTTCACCTTTTTTAAGCCATTGGACTCTGGATTTCTGGCGCCACATAATTTCTTCTTGCTTTTTCCTTTCCTCTAATTCCGCTTGAAGCTCCTCTTCTTCTTTCATTAAGTCTGTGGTTCTGGTTCCTGAGATGAAGATTTGCTACAGCACCGCCAGTCTATTTTTGATTTCTTGCATGTGCTGGAATATGTTTCCAAAGGTGTTTTTATTCCAAAGCTTCATAAAGTGCTTGAAGTTTTTGAGGCACTGCTGGAATTTGTACATGCAGGTTCCATGCTTTATCTTTTCCTGGGCCCACCATTACTTTCCTAGCTGATGGAAGTCAGGGTGTGAGAGCCAAAATTTCTAAAACTGGAAGGGTTTGTATTTTGGTGTTGCCCCTGTGTCCAGACAAAAGGCAATATGCAAGTGGTCTGAACCCGCCTTTGGGAGAATAAGGGCTTCCATGGCAGGATCCTTCTCTAACAGTGCTTCCTCTATAAGGAAGCGCTCTAGACGACATGCCACCTGCTGATGTCCAGTTCTGCGATTGGATCAAGTGAAAGTGCCATTGTGGGTTTCAATATCTACTAGATTTCGCTGGTCAATGAGTGTTTTGAAATTACCACTGTCTTTCTCCAGCCTTTTAGTTCCTCCAGTTTTCTCTTCCAGTGTCAGGATCATGTTGAAGTCTCCCCCCAATACCCAATTGAGCATGCTCAATAGAGTTTTGATGTGATTTATCCATTTCATGAAGCTTTCTTTGTCTTGCTGGCTCTGCGGTCCATAGACATTTGTGATGGCTCCTTCCCAGGTCGATCCTGTGACCATGAAGTGTGTCGTGAGTGTGCCTATGGTGGAGAAGGGTCGGTTCAATGTGACAGTGTTGGGGTTCCATAATATTGCTAATCCACCAGATGTACCTGCGGATTAAGAATGTATGAAATCACACCCACGCCAACTACGGTGGAAGATGGTTTTTGCTTCTACTCAAACGCATTTTGTCTCCTGTAGTAGGAGGACATCTGGATTTTCTGCACGAATACAGTCTCGAAGGATCCTTTGTTTGGATCTGCCATTGAGTCCCTTGATGTTCCAGGTGATGATATTCATCATAATGATTGTGGAGGTGGGTGGAGGTATCCCTCCAAGAGCCTTTGGATTTGCCCAGAGTTGAGCATGAGATTCTCTGCCTCTTTGATAAGTTGTTGGGCAGATTTTTGTCCCCTTATTTTGCTTTCCCGTGGCATGCGCTTTGAGTCTGAGCTTGGATCTGTGGCTATACCCAGCCGCGCTGTGGATCCTGCTGTGGAGTCTAGAGAGACTTTGTGAACCTTGCAGAGTTGTTCTATAGGGAGGGCGTGCAGATCCTTTTGATTAATGGCTTCCTCAAGTTTTTCCAGGTCGATGCCCGCTAGATCTTGTTCATGCAGTTGCATTTGGATGTCTACATTTATCCCCCCTTTGTCTTCTGGGTTCACGTCTTTATTTTGTGTAGAGGTGTGCATTGCTTGGCTCTTCCCTTTCTCCTGGTTCTTCGATTTGTGCGGATCTTGGATCTCTTCATCTTCCGGCAGCTGGTTCAGAACTTCGTAGCAGTTTTTCGTTGGAATCTTGGGGGCGGTGTCTGGATTCTGCCTCCTGGGCGGGTTCTTTTTCCTTCCTGTTACTATGGTAAAGCCATCTTTTTGTTTATTTTCTCCAGCCTTGGCCCCTTGGGCATTCAGGGGGCAGTCTCGGAAGAGGTGACCATGTTCATGGAATTTCCCGCATCGAAAGGGGATGTGTTCGTACTCGATTGTTTGGTGCCAGTCCTCATCCTGATATTCCAAAGTAAGAGATCCAGGTAAATCTTTTTAGATGTCCATATACACACATATTCAGGCATAGGAGGTGTATTTTCTTTGCTTTGTAGCATCCAACGATTTGACATATCACCCCACTGTGTTCCCTATTCCCATAAGGATTTCTTCCAGCTAGAACTCATGAGGCAAGGAGTATAGTCTGATCCACACTGGATCCATTGTGAAGTCTTCCTTTTCCGGGCTGAAGCGGTCTATCCAGAATCGTAGAAATAACCCAACCGAGTTGTAGAAGTGTGGCCCATTATCAAAGATTATGTCCTTGTCTTCGAGGTTGTAGAGGATGATCATGAAGAAGCCTTTGGAGATGATATGTACCTCATAGTCTCCTTTGGGGTTCTACCAGTCTTTAATCCATCGTATTAGGTCACGCTCATAGGGCCAAAGCCCTAAGAACTTGCCGATTAGGGTGTGCTTTCGCATGAACTGTGTGTGTTCTCCAACCCTTGTTGAGCTTATGAGATATCTGAGAGATTTTTCCGACTGTGGAATACATTTACCACGCTCCCATCCACGAGATGCCTTTGGATGGGACGTGCTTGGTTCCACATCCATTTCTTTTCTGAGCCCTTGTTCTCTTGCGAGGAGATGCTCATGTAGCTGCGGCGACGACTCAAAGGTAGGCTGCTTGGCTCTTGTTCCCACCCTATCATTGGAGGTTACATTACTATACGAGGGGCATTGCCCCCCCTTCCAGACTTATTCTGTCTATTCAATCCCCGGGTTTTCACTGTACCAGCACGTTGCAGGCAACTGGTTCAACAACAGGGTAGTCAGGACATGCGACAAGTTGTAGAGGAAGTGTTACAGAGCGTTAGGGTTTAACAATGGTGATTTAAAAATTTGGAGGACATGGGGGTGGGATTTGATCCACTTATGTGTGCACGGGTCACAATATTATTTAATATAATATCTCTGAGTGCAACCACACGTTCGACCACTACCTCAAGGTGCCCCCATGGCTCTAGGTTAGGCCCTCACAGGAATTGAACCTTGCCCAACGGTGAAAAACTCCTCTCTTTTCACCATTGAGTCCAACCCGTTAGGCAATGATGTTAATAATATGGTATTTATGTGGATATCTTGCATATGGTTTAAGTTAAGCATTTTCTATGACAATTTGAACATTTTGTTGAATTTTTATTTACATATTTTTGGTGGAAAAAGTGTTATACTTTTAATAAGATAAACAAAATTATATTCCATACATTTTGAATTACATTCCAAAAACCTTATCAGGACTTTGTAGTAGGTTTGCCTCTATAAAAGAGTGTATACTTGATAGCATCAAATGTGCATTAAAAACAAAAACAAAAATTACATCATCATAAGCTTCTTGAAAGAGATCTAATAGAAGATATATATGTTCCATTTAGGCTTACAACAAAATATTGAGAATTTCGCTATTACATTCTTCCGAATTTAATCAGAGTAAACAAATATTGTAGTATGCAGAGTATCAACTCAGTGGAAAACCAACTATATAAAAGAAGGATGCACATATTCATAAATATGCCCTCCAACATGTTCTTGAATAATCCAATCCCCACGAGCCAATAGGACACACCATCCTTAGGCAGTGCATCTACGACTTGGTTCCTCTCCTTGTACACATGGTAAAATGAAATCTGATCAAAATCACAGAACAAATCTAGAATCTCATCTAAGACAAGTTGTAAGATGAAATTTCTCATGGTGAACTCCTTCAACAATCTGATGATGATAAGTGCGTCTCCAAACACTTGCAATATGTTAGCACCTTTTGTAACAATCAACAAAAGAGTCAAACTCAAGGCCATTAACTCAACAAGATCATTGGTTCCAGGCCACAACCTGCTTTGAAATTAAAAAAAAAAGATCCCCTAGGTGTAAGGACCCACCAACTTCTAAAAAAAAACATCCCCTAGGTGTAAGGATCCACCAACTTCACAGAGTATGGGGTATACTCGTGATGTACCATCAAAATATGCCCAGGGACCTGATTTGTCAATCTGCTTCTAGACAATTTACCTTCTAGGTTTATCCTTAACATGTGGTTCAAAGAAAATTAAATGGTGAAACCTTGAGTAGTACAATCAAACGAAGGAATGAGTTTCTCTTCAAAAGGAAAATGTTTTTGTTTTCTAGATTCCTCATGATATGATCACAAAAAATGCTTTAATCATCTTTGTATTGAAGTTTTTACACCATTTTTTCAATGCTTTTTCAATAGTCTCTTCTAAACCAAATATTCTTCAAAACCTAGACATAATCTCCATCTCTTTAGAATCTTGAACAGTTTATGAAACAAGTCATTCCAAATTGGATCCCTATTTTACATATATTAAATTTCTAAACAAAAATTAAAAAAATTAAAATTATATATATATATATATATATATATATATATATATATATATATATATTCAATGCTTTTTCAATAATGGTTATTAAACCAAATATTCTTCAAAACCTAGAAATAATCTCCACCTCTTTATAATCTTGAAAAGTTTATGAACAAGTCATTCCCAGATTGAATCCCTATTTATATATAGTCATTCCCACTCTTTATAATCTTGAAGAGTTTATTAACAAGTCATTCCCAGATTGAATCCCTATTTACATATATTAGATTTCTAGAAATAAAGATTAGAAATAAAGAATAAAAATAAAAAAAGATTATATAAATAAATAAAAAATGTTTAATAATGTGATATTTTCTTTAACATTGTTTGATGATTGATATGCACGTATAGAAGGCCTTGAAGTCTTAACTTCATATTTAGGAATTAAAAGAAAAGGATGTAGGTACATCACCAAACACCCTTAGTTTGATGTTTTATTTTATGCTTTGTTTTACGAAAAGGTTTAGAGTTTGCTCTTAATGCATGTGACTTATAATGAGTAGTGATAATATTTGAAGCAAGGTAGCTTGTGTACAATGGATTGGGCAGATTTAAGACTATAGTCAAAGATCAAAGGTGGATTCTATTGGTGGGAGATTCTTCTTTTATTTTTGTTTTGTTGTAAGCAACTTTTTAATATAGATTGATTGGTGGGAGTTTCTTTTTCTATTTTTGTTTGGTTGTTAAGTAATTTTTTAATATAGGTTATGGAGGTAAAGATGGATTTATTTGATAGTATAAATTATATACTTAAAGGTGGATTTTTTCAGTCACTTATTTAAAGTCATTGAATACACCATTTTAATTTGGGATTCAAGGTTAAAGTTATTATAGTTTAATATGTTTTTCGTATGCTCCTTCAAGTGGGTGCTAAGACATAGTATTCTTGTATCTTAATAATTGTGTGAATATGTTTTTCTTATGCTCCTTCAAGTGGGTGCTAAGACATGATTTATTTAAAGCCATTGAATACACTATTTTAATTTGGGAATCAAGGTTAAAGCTATTATAGTTTAATATGTTTTTTCGTATGCTCCTTCAAGTGGGTGCTAAGACATAGTATTCTTGTATCTTGATAATTGTGTAAATATGTTTTTCTTATGCTCCTTCAAGTGGGTGCTAAGACATAGGATTTTTATAGTTTTTTTATATTTTGGTGATTGTGCATTGGAGTTGGAGACACACTTTTTATATAGTTGTACTTTGTTTTTAGTTGTAGTTGCAAGCATACAAAACTTGTCAATATCTCAAGGATTTGTATATCAATATAAAATATTACTTCTTAGCATAACATAGTTTATGTTTTTATTCATTTCTCAAATTCTCTTCTTGTTAGGAATAAACCATCCACTATGAACATTCCAATCATTTGTTAAACTTGATTTATAATGTTACCACAATCTATAAAGTATTTCATAAAGCATAAGAATGGTTACACATTGTTCTTACATGAAATCTTATTTGGGTTGTATTTTTAAAGTTCTTTCGGCATGCCCCATGCTTTTGTGGAACAATTCTCTACTTTCTCTTAGTTTTGAGTTGTATATTTCCCATATTTATATTAAACAATTCTCCACTTTATTTTAGTTTTATTAGATTTTATTAAGAGATGCATTGAACGATCCCTCTTCAATATTTTATCTAATGAATATGAATTATTTTGGTCATACCTTGTGGATATTGATATAATTTTGTTCTTTTTAATGAATATGTTTAAGTTGTTAGAATATTGATATAATTTTTTTTAATGAATATATTAAATTGTTAGAATTTAAGAGAAGTTGAAATTAACACGTTTAAAAATGTTAGACATCAAAACATGTAAGATATTAAAGAAAATTCCTAAAAGTATCAATCAATTCAAGTATTGGATTGATACATATCCAACCACCCTAGTGCACAGTAAACAGTTGGGACAATGGAGTACTTAAAATTTTTCTTTCACCAACTTAATAATTAACTCTAATACCAAATATAAAATCCCATTCTAACTCAATAATTAACTCTAATACCAAATATAAAATCTCATTTTTTGTTTCATTGTAAATAATCATACCAATCAATGCTATTACCCAAAACCTCTTATGCGAGGGCACTTGTATGCTTTGTAACAAAAAACTTGGATAAATCCGAAAGATAAGCCAAAGTCATGTTTCCATTGGATACTCAAACACGTATTCTGTGCATAGTTTTAATTCCTACTGTACAATCATCAAATTAAGTATGAAAATAGAGAAGACTCAAACTTATGAAAATGAATTAAGACACCATAATGTTGTACTAAAAGATTTGATTAAACCTCCAGTTAGCAAATAGAAGTGAGTTCTCTCACACTGAAGATAGAATCTAGATGGGATGAAAATGTTAGTTCTCTAGAAAACCAGAGCTGCTAAGTCCTGAGTGTTGGAATAGGTGTCATTCACGGTTGGTATTCAATTCCATGCTACACTATATGCAATTGACCAATTGATTGTATTTTTCATCAAGAAGAAACAATGAAACATGTCCTCAGATGGTACATGGTGCTGCAAGTAAAGGTTTTAGAGATGACAGAGTTCTAGAATGTTAAGGCATCCTACTGACAAAGAATCACTAAACTTTAAACACAAATCAATTTCAACTTGGGAAACCATTAACCTTGCACTTCTATGCAACATCTGTATGAATAGTTATAATAAAAGGCAAAATCAATTCATTTATCTGATTTCCAAAGCGCTTTGCCTCAGTTAAACAATTTTCAAGATTTAAGATTAAATATTCTTGCTTAAAGTCATATCACTGCAGGTAACTATTATAAGATAATTATACTTTTGACATGTGGGATTTGTTGACTTTTCGAACTAAGATGTAGTTTCCTTTCGACATATTTTAAAAAGAACTAAAACTCGAAAGCATCATATTATGTTACGAGAACAGGAAATGGAAAACAAAACATAATATAGGAATATTTTGAGAAATGGGGAGAAATGGAGTTAGAGCATTTCGGCGGTTAAGAAAGATGAACCCACCCCTCACTACATACATTAAACGGATTAGTGATACCAATTATAACATAACTTAATTCAGAACACTCAACACCAATCTTGTATGAATTGCGCTCCTCCAAGTATATTCAGCCAGGAAAGGAAAGGGAGTGTTCAAATTTCAACACTTGTCAATAAGGTTATGATATCACCAGGGAGAAATAGGAAAATAAGGCTATGAATTTGAATTCTGGTTAAATATGTCCAAACCAAGTAATTTTCATTGTTAAGTTTCTTGAGAATGGAGCAGCTCTTAGGTACCTACATTACCTGCCCCACACAAAACACAGACTTCCTTCTTTTCTACAGAGTGCCTCATAATTTCCTTCCTCCAGTGGGTGCTCTTTAGTGTGTAAATAGAAAGGTCTAGGATAATATCTCAAAACTTCTGCAGAATTTCAATAGTTTCTTATCTCTTTTACCAAGTCTAATGACTCAATTTCATGGCTAGTTTGTTTTATGGTATAGTAACTTTGTTTTTTCGTTGTCCAATGTCTCTCAAACTTTTTCCCTACCTCTTTCTAATAGGTCTCTCTCTTCTATTCGAATTTTTGCATGCCTGAATTATAGCAAGAGAATCCCAACGCAATTTCCTCATAGTTCGAAGAATGTATGGAAGACTACTTGCTAATTTTTAGGAAGTGATGACCTCGATTTATGATTTTTTTTCCTCTAGTCCTTTTAACCTCTTTTAACTTTGCAAACTCAGATTTTGAAATAAGTGAAGGTTTAGGGTAACATAAGATATACGTTTTTAGGCATAATTCCTCCCTCACCTTTCCCCTCTTGTGGTATCATAGCCCCTTTAGGAGATCTTGCTCCACCCACCTTGGTCATTTTTTATTAACTGTAGAAATAAATATTTACAATGTTCACAACACCATGGTATATCTACCTTGAGGTGTTAGTATAGTAGAAATACAATATCCATATAGAAAAATATTTCAACATAATTAAATACAAAATATTCAAGAGGGTCAAACTAGGATATTACATAAATATACTTGGATTTATTGTTGTAAGACATTTTGTTTTGAATAAAATGCTTCCTTTAACTATTAAGGGAAACAATATGTATATATAGGGAATTTTATAAAAAAAAGGTAAGCCTCTTACGAAACCTCGATACGCTAAGTGTCTTCAAACCTATGATCATAACTACCCTAGCACATAATAAAAAGTTACCACATATGCTTAATACCCCATACATGGATGTTAACAAAGATTAAAATAAACAAGTCTTGACAATTGGACTGCACACTAGGAAGAGGTAGAATTTTAAAAACATAATTCATGCAATTGARGGAATGAACYCACATTGGGTGATACAWCATCAAAATCCTTGWWTTGTATCTCTTAKCCCTTTGGTGYAGGGTTAGGGTCCATGAGAATGGTCTCCCATCCATYGTTTCCTTGCTCAAGATTAGGATGCTTCTTGACTTTAGGAATTGTTGAAGCTATACAAAATCATTGGTCACTTTGTTGTAATGTGAAATTAGTGCCTCTTGCGAAGTTRAATTTTAATCACCAAGATTGTTTTTTGAATTTTGGCTACCCTTGAATTGTGTACAAGCCAATACAATAGTTATAGAAACTAGACTTAAAACTAGCTTTCAAAGATGCGCAAAGATGGAAACATAAGATAAAATTCTTCCTCATGAGAGTCATATCAATGTTGCTCCAAATGTTACTTGTCACTGTGACATACCTTTTTATTGCTATGGCCACCATCTCAGGTTATTGCAATTTAAACGTAGATAGGTAATGAGCTCACCATGTTGAGCACATGTATAGGTCCATAAGATTGTTGAGTGATGTTTTGTCATCTTCAAGGAACTCCAAATCTAGGTGGATCTCATGTCTATTCCACCATGCCCCAATCCATAAAGGGTTGTTATAGGTTAGGGGAATCAAAATGAATAAATGAACTTGATTCAATGATTAACATGCCTAAAAAATAGGGGAAATGAAACATTTACTACAACTAATTATGGTATAAATTCTTAAAAGGTTCTGAAATGGTTGAAAAATGATAAAGTTTAAAATGCAACATTTGGAAAGTGAAAATGAAAGGGGACTATAAGTAAAAATGAGGCCAATGTTGAATTTTCCTTGCACATACATTAACTTGTCACATTGATTTTTTTGAGGTTTTGGGTTTTTATATTTCAGTGAAAGATGTTGTTTAAAAATGTGTCCTTCAACAATGAAGTTTTAGAAAAGAAATTACCCACCCAAAAAGTATATTGATCATTGTTTTTTTTATGACCGATTTTTTGTTAAAGAATTTACCTGCCAAACGGTGGTGACAGATGCCACCACTAATAAAGTTTGTTGATGTGTGCACTAACATCAACTAACTATTCCACTAGCTTCATTTAGTTTCCATAAAAGAAGTGCCCATAATGATGTTTTGAATTTTTTTCCAACATTGAAAATACATCTAGGAAGGCAAGTTGCTTGTTGTTAAAGATAAACAATTACAATTTTTACATGTATTTTAATTTTTGACATCCATAATTCTTACTAATGGAGACTTTAAATGTTAAATTCAAACATTTTTTCCCATGAAATACATATCCCGAGGAAACCCACCGGGCACTGATCCCCTCATTCCAAGGATGGAACCTATGATAAACTAGATTCTTTAGGGCCCAAGGCTAATAAAACAATATTTTTATTAAGAGCTCAACATGTAACTTGGAAGAATTGATCTTGGGTGGGAAGGATAACACTCCTCTCAACTACAAGGGCTAGACCCAATTGACAATCAAATTTAAACACTTGTTGAGGTTATTGCGCAATTGAAGAATGAGAATTCCAAAATAGCAGAGTTGATTATATTGATTATAGTGAACACTTTTGATTTGAGTATGATATCTTAGGTTGAACTTTGAGAGGACACGAGCGCATGAGAGGATACTATAGTTTCAAATTGCAAAGTAATTGACATTGTGGTATGATGCTATGTGGGTTGATAAAAGGAAGCAATTTCAAATTGCATTATCCCAAGAGGATAATATTATCAAGGTTATGGTGTCCTAAGAGGTATACAACCACACCATAAAGAAAATTGTGATTCCTTGTTCCAAGTAAATCATATCCCTAAATGATTCATTGATTTAGGTTCCACAAAAATGTGAGTCCACAACACCAAGGATGCAAAACAAAAGGAAAGAAATGATGACACACTAGACAAACCTATGCATGAGGGTTACAAGAAGGCATACGACCATTATAACACTTCTAGTTAAAAAGAATGGCTGTTGAAGAATTTATTCCAATGGACTCCTTTCTCTGGTTTGTGTATAAATTATAAATATCAACATAACAAAGAGGGGGGGGTGATCTAACTCTCTTTGTCACTTCTGTATAATATTTTAATGCTTTTGGGTAGCTTATTTAAAGGTTTTTCAGCTAGATATAGAATAGATGGCCCACGTGTACACAATTATGTTAATATAAGCTTGTTCATTAATGAAATATCATCTTATTATATGGCATAATGTGTACATATGCTATGGACCAAATAGTCAAATAAGCATAAAAAAGACATAGTTCAATAATGACATGTCTAAATCAAATGAAAGAGAATGAAAAATAAGTCTCTTTGAGGGGGAAACCTCCTTTACAAGATATCAAATACACAAAATATGATTAGTCAAATGTGTCTCCTTGACGTATATATAGGAGACAAAGAGGGTAGAATGCAATAATAGTAGGGAAAAATAACTATAATCAATTTAAATATAAAGAATGAGGGTCATGTTTAAGGGTAAAAAATGCCCTTCCCCTTCAAACCAACATTTCCTTGAACGCTGATTATCAGTGGATGGTTTTGTATGAATAATTGATCTTTTGACGTCGCATCTTCTGTTGGAAAGTTCTTCCACTTGATGAGATACTTTGTAATTGCTCAGTTTTGTAATTGCTTGATCCATGTTTATATGACCATTTCAGGTTCTAGTATGATCTTTTCCTCTTCATCTAGTTCTAGAAAAATAGTTTTAACTAGGATCTTGTCACCTATCACTACATTTAAACAGGAAATATGGAACACTGAATATACATGTGAAGACGAAGGAAGCTCCCACATGTAAACCATATTGTGAATCATCTGCACCACCTTACAGGGACCATAGTACTTGGGTGATAATTTAACAAACCATCTTTTGTTGCTTGGGGGACCTCTGCTTGTATGGTTGTAGCCTTAGAAATACTCAATCCCCCTCTTCAAAGTGCCTTTCACCATGTTGTTTATCTTTTATTATATAGTGCTATATCCAAGATGTAATTCAATAGTTGGAGAACCTCTTGTTAGTGCTTGATCTGATCCTCCATTGCTTAAACCTTAATTTTACCTCTCAAGGGTCTTGTGATGGATGAAGGGATGATACCCATAGAGTGTGGTAAATGGGGACATTTTGGATAAAGTATGGGAGGAATTGTCGTACCACCATTCTACCAAAGGTAACCATTTGATCCATTGTTACTGTTTAGAAGTTGCAAAGCAACAAAGATAACCTTCTAGACATTTAGTCACACTCTTTTTCCCCCCATCAAATTGGGTATGGTAAGAGGTGACACGATCCAATTGAGTATCCAAACAAAAAAACAAATTAGTCCAACAAATTTTACTAGTGAAATTGGATCTCTATCACTTACAATATTCTTGGGGTTTACATATAGCTTTAGAACTATTTCCATGAACATTGAACCTACTGCCCATACTTTGTGAGTCGATCCACCACCAAATGATGATACTTCCCTTTGAACTTTAGTAGACCTATGATAAAATCCACTTAGATCTCTTCCTGACATTGACTTGGAATGAATAATGATTCTAGAAGACTTAAGGTCTTGATCATCTCTTCTTTGTTTTATTGGAAATCTAAATACTTTGCCACAAACTTTTGAACATATGTTCTAAGACCTCCCAAGAAAAAATCCTTCTTGATCCTACGATAAATCTTAAAAAATATCGAGTGTCCCCCTATAGGAGAAGTATGTATTTTTGAAAGGACATCTTGTTTGAGTTGGGAGTTCTTATGCAATCCTTGTGGCCATAATTCTGGAATAGGCTCACTATGTAGTTAGAGTAAATAATATAATAATAAGGGGTAGTTGGCATAAAACCCCAAGAATAATCATAATAAAATATAAATACACATGTGTTTATTTTTAGTAAAATATGTTGGATGTTGAGTATTGTATTGTAGCAAGCATGGCTTGTGGAGTGATTCATTCCACAAGAAGTATTCGATGGTGTTACACTGCATTTAGGGTTCTCTCTCTCTATATTATTGTGTGAATGGATTTTTTTAATTTTAAGGGATCCATCTTGTTTGTGATTCAATTTCAAGGGTTAAGAATCACCACAAGTGGTATCTGTATTCTTTCTTGGGCCAAAAAAAGGAAGATGTTTTTTGTTTTTTTGTTAGATTTTTAGGGAAAAAAGAGGATAGTGGAATTTAGATCTATTTATAAATTTTTTTTAGTATAATTTAAATAATGCAACTACATATATGAGTTCCTCTCGAAAAACTACCCAATTAAAAAAAAAAAATGTCCAAATTGGAGTATGTGAAGTGAAGATATTGCTGATTTAAAATTCAACTATTTTAAGGTTTTTCTGGTGAGGACCACACAGATTGCAATGCATGTATATTTTGATAGAGTGTCCATATTTATATCAAACAAGTGTCGGTAGATGTAGAGTGGTTGTGGCATTACATAATTTTTGTCACAATAGAAACCCTGATCAATATTGAGGGAATTATGGTTATTTAGAAATTTCTTCCTTAAAGCCCTAGCCGCATGAAAGAGATCCTTTGAAAAGTAAGTTATTTATTCAAAACCCTTTTTCTCTTTCTAGATTTTTCCAAGTAAAATGTATTTTACGGGAAAATATGATGGTCCTACTATTGAAGAATACATAAAATAAAGGAAGTTAGTATGAGGAAAGGATTGGAATTTTTGGGTAATATTTAATTTAAAAGAAAATGATGCCATATGGTGGTAGTTGCTTAACCATGACAAGATGATGACACTTTTAGATGAATCACATGAACAAATATTTTTATACATGTGATCTCATGTGGTGAAAGAGGATAATGATATCCGTAAGTTTTTTTTTTCACGTGACAACTTCCTATTATAGGTTCATGGATGTATTCAGTAGGAGAAGGTCACTATTTCTATAAACACTAGCTGCAAGCATAATTTAATCAATGTTAACTTAGCTAAAAGATTGCAAGTCCCAACAAAGCATATCCAAAGCAAATATGCATATTTGATGCACATGTATTTATTATAATGCGTGGAATTTTTTTTTGAAATAAAATTCTTTCGTTAACTATTAACATAAATCCCCCCCCCCCCCAAGGGTGTAGATCAGTTGGTGATAGATTGTACTATTAAGGCACTCCTTCTGATGTCGCTGATTCAAACCTTGACTAGTTCGTGTGTCAATGTTGGGGGTTGTGCAATGCACCTGGAGTTTATAGTGGTAGCGATAAAAATCGACCCCATGTCACACAAGTACGAGCCCATCCCAGTTGTCGATTCCTCCATATACAAAAAAAAAACTATTAAGATAAATTGTATTTTATATGAATAAAGTGGGTCTCTTACACAACCTCAATGAGTCAAGTGTCTTGGAGATTATGATCAAAATTATCCTATATCATAGTACAAAATTGCCACACGTGCTCAATAGAAATACATATACATTAAAAAAGATTAAAGTAGACAAGTATGGGAAAGTTGCCTGACACACTAGGAAGAGTCCATAACTTGAAAAATGTAAGTCATGCAATGGAAGGATCAAGCTGACATTGGATGGTAGAATCCTTATAAGGGTGTTTCCTCCAACCATTTGATGCAAGTTTAGGTTCTATACAAATATGCTTCCATATATCATATCCTTCCTAATGGTAGGATGCTTCTAGGCTTTATAAATGGATAAAGCTAGTTGAGGATACTTGCCATTCTTTTGTAACATGAAATTAATTCCTCTTCCTTGTGAAGTCAAATTATTAACAACAAAAAAAATTCAAAATTTGGTGGTATGTGCTTATAAGCCACTCTATTAGTTATAAAAACTAGATATAAAACTAGTTATCAAAGACATACAAACATTGAGAGTTGCACTTTTTAAGATTCATAGTAATGGTGCCATCATGAATATTTGTCAATGTTGCATACCCTTTTGTTGCTATGGACACCATCTCATCTTCTTGAAATTTGAACATGAAGATGAGATGGGGTAACCATGTCGAGCAAATGTATATGTCCATCACATGGTTGAGAGATTATTCATCATTTTCCAAGAACTTCTCCATATCTAGATGGATATTCTTTTTCTAGTCCACCATGCACTAGTCTATGAAAGGTTGATGTAGCCTCAATAAATCATCATGGAGCCAAGAAGTTTGATTTAACAACTCCTTGTGATTAAAAATGCCCACAAAAGAGAAAAAAATAGAATATGTATTAGAACTAAAAACATTAGTCTACCTTAATTATGGTAGAAACACTCAAAACACCCCCAAAATGGATTACAAATGAAAATGATTTAAGATGTTTCTTGTCAGGATCTAGTCCAATGGTTGATATGGACTGCCATAATGTTAGTGACCCATATTCAAACCCTGGTAGGAATGAATGATCCGTAAGCGATTAGGCTTTGGCCAACTTGATTCACCAACACATATCCTAAGGTTAATTTTAAGATTTTATTTGTTTTTTTGTGCTTAATACCACTGTGTAATTATCAATGATTGTGAATTAAAATATAGACAAACTTCGTGCAAGAAATTCTCAGTTATGCACAAAAAAACAAAAATTTACCTTGGAGAACCACATGTGGGAAATTCTAGCTCAAAATGGCTTGCTTGGCTCTTGATTAATTCTCAGGGCAAGTACATATAAAAAATGGCTGAATTAGAGATTTTTATCGCATGTTGATAAATACAAGGCTAAAAGAATATAATACCTCCTTTTCTTTACATTCAACTTCCTTGAACTAGAATTGACTATATCTATAGAAACTATTATTGGCCTCAATCTCTCCAATTATCTCTCTTCACTATTTCTTCTCTACATCACAAAGTGATTGGATCAACTTCCTTTATTTCTAAACTGAACCAATCGACCCCCCCTCTCTCCTCATCCTCCCACATATTTTAATCCTCCTCAAAAGGCCAAGAGGTAGGGAAAATAATTAGTTATTGTGATAGTTTGAAAGACTTTGTGGTTGCAACTAGCATGTAGAGATTGAGGTGACATGTAAATCTCACTTATGCGGGCCATAGGTTACATGTCCTTCATTAACCCTTTAATGGTTATCGACCATTGGGTCCCTATAGGAATCGAGATAAAAATATTTATAGACATGTGTTTCCTTTGCACATTCTCATTCTTTGACACCTCCAAAACTTCTATGGAGTGTGTGGGACGTTGGTCAATGAAATTTGGTGCTACATATGAGTCCCTCTACCATTAACAAGTGGCCTCTTCCATTCCAATGCCCATTGGCCACTTGTCTTCATGGGTGGGCCATAACCAAAACTCACACAACTCCAACTTCCTTTAGTTGTTAAGGTTGTGAAGGGTGGAGGGTAAATGGGTAAAGCTCAAGCCTTTGGGTTGCCAAAGATTTTACTTACTCAACACTTACATTGCCTCACAATTTTTTTTTAATGCAGATGGTGGAGGGTAGAGATAACACATCCTCCTTATATGATTGATACTCCACCTCCACATTCATTTCCTTAGTTGTTTCCCTTTCGTGTGGACGGTCGAGGTAACACCTCCCACTAGAATTTTGGCCATGCCTCTGCATCTTACCTTGGCTTGACCTTCTTTATGGTGTAGAAGGAGGATGTGAAAGATGAAGGTAATCCGACCTCTCTTGGTTTTGACCCTTTCCCCCACACTCTACATTCTTGTGGGGAACTTAACAAAATTCTTCCCTGTGTGGAATTTATCATCAAAGGATTAATATGACCCCTTGAAACATAGTGTTGAGCTAGCATTTAGCTATTTCAATTTATTATATGACCAATTTAGATTTCACCTCCCTAATGGGAGGCTTTTGGTCCTCAAAATTTATCAAAGATAAATGAGGAAACAATCCTAAGTTTTTTTGTAATATCCCTCGGTCGAACCCAATTGTATGTAAATGAAAATGTACTTAAGCTGATGAGCTGTTTGATATAATTTTTGTATGCACATTTCATGGCATAGTGCGTGCATGTATTGCATAGTAAAATGAGGAAGTTTTCACATTCCTGGATATCGCTCACAACAACTTGAGTGCGCGGGGTTTTGAGGCCAGGTAGCCTTTTATGTATATGCTATGTTTTATAGGCTGGTGAACCAGTTATTATAAGCTAGGATTCTTATGTTTGATTAGGCCAGAGAGTCTAGATGTTAAAGGCTAGTGCGCCTATTTTTGTATATGTCTCATGATTAATATAAAATACATCGCTACACGCAGACCGACCACGATAAAATAGATGGGGGACTAAACTCCACTGGTTAGGGAAAGGGAGAGGCCTAAAATTTAAGGAAAAGGGCTAAGCTAGGGAGCTTAAGCCAAAAATGAATATTATATTAATATTTCTTAAATCATAAAGTATGGATAATTATTTTATCCTAAGTTCTAAAGTTGGGTACAAGTGGGCCAAAGTAGCTCCCAACACGACAAGTGTCAAGTTGGGGACATGCATACATATTGTTGGGACTTAGTTCATTTTCCCATCTTTCCCATGATTCTTGCCATCATTCCTTCCATCATTCAACCATTATTCCATCATCATTCACACACCATGGAGCTATCCTTCGTATATTCATGACTGTACCTAAACCTGTATCCATAGCCATTTTGGGTTGGTGTAGCTGGTTAGCTGGGGAGCGGGACTGAAGAAGAGGGTTGTCAGGCCCGTGAGAAATTATTTGGGTGAGACAATTGCTGGGAATTTATTTCATGAAGGTGCTAAACTGCAGCTACAATGCTCTGAGACTTCCTGTTCGGCCTGTTGCTGAAGCCATGAAAGGAAGTGGGGCAGCCGAAGGACTATTGATCAGAGAAGGGGCACACTTCCTAGGTGGGATAGGCATGTGGGGAATGAGGGACTGTAGGTTGTTAGTTTGAGTTGGCACCTGAGATAAAGTCTTTTCTGTTTACTATGAGCCTTTAGCCTGGTTGGGAATCCCTTTACCCGGGTGGAGTTTAGTCCCAGCTCGGAGCCGACTCACTGTTGAGAGTGATGAATAGTGTGGTCTAAGGCTGGGAGGTTCGTGGAAGGTATGTACGCAGTTGGTGACATTATTACCAAGATAAGTGTCGATTGTGTGATAAATTTACATGCTGCATTGTTATTTACATGCTTAATTTATGGGTTATCATATGTGTGGTTATAATTGTGTTTATTTTTATGGGTATTTCCTGTATATGATGCATGCATACGTTTACTATTTTTTCAGTATGAATCCATTCATTTACCTATGTATTTGTGTGTTTACGTTTTTGTTGAAAAATCAACAAGAAACATGTGTCTAATTTACTTTTCCCTTAAATAAATTAGACAATAAATATTAATCTATTATTTCATTCATAACTGAGTGAGTTGGATTTGTAACAGAGTTATAAGTGTAGTTAAGTGAGTTAAGATCAGTTGTACTAGTTGTAACTAAACATGCACTAGTGAGAGTTTAGTAAATCAGTGAACTCACATGAAACTGAATATTCACCACGATTAACTACATGCATGTCGGATCCAGTGGAGACCTAGTTGAGATAACAGGTGAAAGGGACAATTTGGCTATCAATTGTGATTTGATCACACATGCAGTGGATATGCTTATGAGCATGTGCAAACTAGGAAATTCTATGATCATTGTGAGAATTCGAATTGCAGAGATTGTGCAGAGGAGGCAAGCTGTCTGAACACAGGAATTGGCACATGTATTTGCTGAATTGTGTATGACAGTGTGAAATGATTGTATTGTACTGAGAGATCTTGGATTAGAGTTTTGTATGAGATTGTTTCATGATTCATGATATACATAATATATGATAGTGGAGTTTTTAGCTTTACGCTTTCCCGGTAAAACTTCTGTGTTATGTGTTCTTGATATTTCACTTTGTGATTGTGGTTTAATTTTTCTACAAGAGTAATAGTAGAAGCGATTATGTATTTAACAGTGGCGTATAATTGTTAGATCAGGAGAATCACAGGAAATACTTAATTTGTATTGAAATTTCTACATGGTATCAAAGCCACGGAGGCCACGGAGCCACGGAAGTGAGGTGCGAACATAATTTCATTCTTGCAGGTCCCGTCTCTAGCAGGGTGTGAAATTTAGTACTGTAGCCTACACTCATTTCTCAGAGCAGAAATTCTCACACCCTAGACAAAGGAGAGGTGCGAACTTCAAGGTGATTCTCGCAAGTTGCTTAAGGGAGAAGTGCGAACTTCCCTCACCCCACAGTGAAGTACAGTGCGAACTTCCCCAGAAGGTTTGCAGGCTATACACTAGCAGGGTGTGAAATTCCATAGAGAGTTCGCATGCTAGACATTGGTAGGGTGCGAACTTCCCTCAAGCTACTCTCAGGTAGGGTGCGAACCTCCCAGGGCAAGAGGAATTGTAGCAGTTGAGTTTTGTTGGTTGGATAACATTCGAATTTCCAAGATTTTCTTGGTGCGACAGTTGATTCAAGATCGAAATGTCTTTCAATGGCTTGAGGTTGGAGTATGCACTCGAGGGAAGCTCTGACTACATTGCTTGGAAGGACAGGATGGAGGCAGTACTCGAAGACAATGGCTTGAAGGATTACATTGATAGAGATGTTCCTAAGACGGATGCGACAAATACTGCAAATCTTGATGCATGGAAAAAGAAAGTGGCAAAGGTGAGGAGAATTCTGTTGGAGGGAGTAAGAGACCACATTATCTCAAGTATCAATGGGAAAACCACACCACATGCAATGTGGAAGGTTTTGATAGATCTGTTCCAAAACAGTAGAGACCATAGGAAATTAGCGCTCAAAGATAAACTTAGGAAGATCAAGATGGAAAAGGGTGACACCATTCCAAAATATCTCACGAAGTTTGTCCAATGTCGGGATGAGCTTGGAAGTGTGGGAATAATAGTCGCTACTGATGATTTGATGAGCTTGGCACTCCTAGGAATTCCCAAGAGTTGGCACAGTTATCAAGACTCTGTCAATGGAAGGGAAATATTGCCGGATTGGGAACGACTATGGTCGGATCTAGTGCAAGAGGAGTTTAGGTGGAACACCAGAGATGGATCTTCATCAAAGCATGATGATGAAGAGGATTGTTCTTTGAATTCCAAGGCAAGGAAAGGGAAAGGGAAGAAATTCCATCCAAAATCTGAGTCTAATGTTAAGAAGCTGGATTTGTCCAAAGTGAAGTGTTTTCACTGTCACAAACATGGGCATCTCACTACTAACTGTCCACAGAAGAAGAAGAACAAGACAGTTGTTGGAGCTGCAATTGGTGAGGTTCTTGTCTCACAATTTGAACTTGACTTTGCTTTGATCACATGCATGGCTTCAAGTGCATCAGGATCGGTGTGGTATTTGGATAGTGGCGCTTCCTTCCACATGACGGGAGATAAAGAGTCTTTCATTGACTTGGAGGAGAAAGATATCATAATGCATATAGAGATGTGCAATGATGGACGATACAGTGCAACTGGTATTGGTACCATTACCTTTCAGAGGGAGTCAGGTAAACCATTTCAATTGAAAAATGTTATGCATGTTCCAGGTTTGAAGAAAAACTTGGTCTCAGTCGCAATGTTGGAGGACAGAGGCTATGATGTT
>ML778746.1:802751-818152 GCA_009831015.1 Picea engelmannii
GGTATTGGTACCATTACCTTTCAGAGGGAGTCAGGTAAACCATTTCAATTGAAAAATGTTATGCATGTTCCAGGTTTGAAGAAAAACTTGGTCTCAGTCGCAATGTTGGAGGACAGAGGCTATGATGTTGTTTTTAGCAGTGGAAAAGCCTACCTTTGACATAAAGCAATGGGTCAAGTCAAGAAGATATGGATTCGAGTTAAGAATCTTTACATGCTAGAGGTAGATGGCTGCAGTTCCGTGATAGGAAAGGCAGAAAAAGTGGTGAGCCGGGATGACGAATTATGGCACAGGAGATTGGGCCATCTTCATCATGGAGCCTTGAAGATCATGCAACAAATATCTACTGGACTTCCAAGGGGAACACTTGCTCAGTTAGATCAGTGCAAGGGGTGCACCGTGGGGAAGTATGTAAAGTCCACCTTTCTTGAAAAGGAGAACCGTGCTTTGGGAATCTTGGAGAGAATTCACACGGATGTGTGTGGACCATTCTCGGTTTCTTCAACAGAAAAACATAGGTATTATGTTATTTTTGTTGATGAATTTTCTTGTAAATGTTGGATATTCTTCATGCAGAAGAAGGATCAAACATTCTCAAAGTTCTGTGAGTTTAAAGCATTGGTGGAGAAAGAGTTGGGGAAGCAAGTGAAGGCTCTAAGGAGTGATAATGGTGGAGAATACATCTCTAATGAATTCAAAGACTTCTGCAGCACAGAAGGAATTCGAAGAGAACTCATAGCACCTCATAACCCACATCAAAATGGGGTCGCAGAGAAAAAGAATAGAACGATCGTGGGTGCAACACGAGCGATGTTGCATGATCAAGGCCTACCAATACATTTGTGAGCAGAAGCATGCAATACTGCGGTTTATGTGTAGAACCATTGTCCTCATAGAGTACTTGGCATGAGTACACGTGAAGAAGCTTTTACTGGTAAGAAACTTGATGTTTCTCATTTTAAAATTTTTGGCTCATCTGTTTATGTGCATGTGACCAAGGATGCCAGAAAGAAGCTGGAACTGACTGCTGAAGTTGGGATATTTGTGGGGTACACATAAACACCCCATAATTATCGTGTGTATTTTTCGAACAATAAGATGACTGTTATGCGATGGGATATAAAATTCGATGAAGGGAAAGCCATGTGGTTGTCGCTTGAGAGGGAGCTAGACTTGCATGCAGAAGAGGAACTGTTGGTTCCCAAATATGAGTCTCAAGATGTGGATTAGCCACATGAGTAGGTTCATGGAGTGGAGGAAACCAATCAAGCAGAGCCATCCATCAGAAATGGTAGAAAGCGCACCACGGAAGATGACAGATTGAGACTAGATGCTGCACAAAATGTAGGAGCCCCTACTTCACAGCGCAGACATAGACAGTCTCCTGATTGATTTGCTGGATACATGGCTCTCATGAGAAAATGTATTGTGACTGAACCATCTTCCTTTCAGGAAGTAGTGCAGGACCCCGCTTGGGTTGATGGTATGGTAGAGGAGTATGACTCCATTGTCAAAAACAGTGCATGGGAAATTGTCCCAATACCGATTGATAAATTAGTGGTAGGTTCGAGATGGATCTACAAGGTAAAGCAAGCTGTTGATGGGAGTGTGGAGAAATACAAGGCTAGGTTTGTGGCCCGGGGCTTCTCACAGATCGAGGGGATAGATTATGATGAGACCTTTGCACCTGTCGCAAGGTACTCTTCCATAAGATCCATCCTTGCACTCTCAGTGCAGATGGGCTGGCGCATTCATTAGATGGATGTAAAAACCGCGTTCCTCAACAATATCATGGAGGAAGAAGTGTACATTGAAAAACTAGAAGGTTTTGAGACCTTTGACAGAGAGTCGCATGTGTGCAGAATCAAGAGAGAACTGTATGGGCTAAAGCAAGCACCCCATGCTTGGTACACTCAAATAGGCAACTATTTCACCGGATTGGGCTTCACCAAAAGTGAAGTGGATGCAAACCTATACCAAATTGTGGTGGAGGGTAAGCTTTTAATCATCGTGCTTTATGTTGATGATTTAATATTGACTGGTGATGAGCAGCTGATACACTCATGCAAGGAGGACCTTGCAAAGGAGTTTGAGATGAAGGATTTGGGCCTTCTTCATTATTTCCTTGGTTTGGAAATATGGTAGTGAGATGGTGAACTTTTTGTGTCTCAAGGAAAGTATGCAAGAGAGATACTGGGTAAGTTTCACATGGAGGGTTGCAAACCCATGGATACTCCTCTTCTAGGAAAATGAAGGAAAGAGGATGCTACTTCTAGAGAAGTAGTGGATGCTACTGTCTATCGACAGTTAGTGGGTTTGCTAATGTATTTAGTGAACTCGAGACCAGACATTTTCTATGCGGTTAACTAGCTAAGTCAAGCGATGGTTAAGCCTACCGAACTCTTTTGGAAGGCGGGTAAGCATGTCCTAAGATATCTGAAGGGCACATCTGAGTATGGATTATGGTACAAATAGACGGATGAGGTGAAGTTGCATGGCTTCACAGATGCATATTGGGCAGGCAGCCCAACAGACAGAAAGAGCACATCAGGGGGGATCTTTAGTATCGGATCTACAGTTGTTTCTTGGTACAACGGGAAACAAAGATCCGTGGCACTTAGTTCAGTGGAAGCGGAATACATGGCAGCGAGTCAAGCTGCATGTAAGGTTATCTGGATGAGAAAGATCTTGGTTGGTTTGTTTGGTTCTCATTTAGATTCGACAATGATTTATTGTGATAATCAGAGTTGCATTAAACTCTCGATTAATCTTGTGTTTCATGACAGATCTAAGCATATAGATATCCGGTATCATCATCTCAGAGATTGTGTGCAGTGAAAGATCATGTTGCTTCAATACATTCCTACAGAAGATCAGGATGCAGACATTCTTACGAAGGCGCTCACCAGGAGAAAATTCGAATATCATAGAGACAGGATTGGGATAAAGGATAATCCCTTTCTTGTTGAGAGGGAGTGTTGAAAAGTCAACAAGAAACATGTGTCTAATTTACTTTTCCCTTAAATAAATTAGACAATAAATATTAATCTATTATTTCATTCATAACTGAGTGAGTTGGATTTGTAACAAAGTTATAAGTGTAGTTATGTGAGTTAAGACCAGTTGTACTAGTTGTAACTAAACATGCACTAGTGAGAGTTTAGTAAATCAGTGAACTCACATGCAACTGAATATTCACCACAGTTAACTACATGCATGTCAGATCCAGTGGAGACCTAGTTGAGATAACAGGTGAAAGGGACAGTTTGGCTATTAGTTGTGATTTGATCACACATGCACTGGATATGCTTATGAGCATGTGAAAACTAGGCAATTCTATGATCATTGTGAGAATTCGAATTGTAGAGATTGTGCAGAGGAGGCAAGCTGTCTGAACATAGGAATTGGCACATGTATTTGCTGATTTGTGTATGGTAGTGTGAAACGATTGTATTGTACTGAGAGCTCTTGGATTAGAGTTTTGTATGAGATTGTTTCATGATTCATGATATACATAATATATGATAGTGGGGTTTTTATCTTTACGCTTTCCCGGTAAAACTTCTGTGTTATGTGTTCTTGATATTTCACTTTGTGATTGTGGTTTAATTTTTCTACAAGAATAATAGTAGAAGTGATTCTGTATTTAACAGTGGTGTATAATTGTTAGATAAGGAGAATCACAGGAAATACTTAATTTGTATTGAAATTTCTACAGTTTATATATATAAAGCTTCCACAAGAGTTCTGTGTGTGTATATTTTAATTGCATGCAGTTCAAAAATTTATGTGGCATAGCTCAGTATGATGCTGGGTATGTTACAGTATGTTTCGCAAAGAGAGAACAATAAGATTTCTTTAGCGTAGCGTGGTCTGGCATGGATGGTCGGGACGTTACAATATGGTACCAGAGCTTCAGTTTTCAACACTGAGCTTGGATTGGCCGAGCAAGTTGAGTGAAGCAAATTTCAAAGAGGATTAATTTTGAAATGGCCAAATTTCGAGTTGCAGAGCGTCCATGGTAAAGAGCAACAACAATTGGGTGGGATTGGGAAAAAAATCCCAATTTCGGTTGTTAAATTCATGGGAAAATTGAGAAATTCGACCATGTGGTGAGATATTATTGATTTAATATCTGTTCTAGCAAATTTAGATCGGGAATTGGTTGAATTTGAAGTCACAGTGAAGCCACAACAATTGGAGCGAGTTTTATAATTAAAATTCTCAATTCGTGAATTGTGTTTGGGAAAAATTTGTTTCAGAAATGTCAAACCACAACGATTTGTTGTTATAGGGGTTGAATTGGTGTTATCGGGGTGAAATTGAACAAATTTTATAGTTGCAGAATGTCTATGGTAAATTGGGGAAAAGGTTAAGAAAAAGCCCCAATTTCTGCAATGGAGTTCCCAAGGAATTGATGTGCATAAAAATAAATGTGCATAGGTGGGTGCACTAAAAATGCATGATGCACAGTGAAAATCTTGTGATAGGTAAAATTCGGCACTGCACGACAAGATATTGGCATGCTGGTGCGCGCGCTAAATTTCGGTGCCGCACGGAAAAATGTTAGTGTGCAGGTGTGCGTGCTAAATTTTAGTGCCACGCGGAAAAATGTTAGTGTGCAAGTGTGCGCGCTAAATTTCGGTGCTGCGCAGAAAAATGTTAGTGTGTAGGTGTGCACGCTAAATTTTGGTGTTGCGCGGAATAATGTTAGTGTGCAGGTGCGCGCACTAAATTTCTCCGCCGCGTAGAAAAATGTTGGTGTACAGGACCGTACGCTAAATTTAGCATTGAGCAGTGTGTGCACACATAATAATGGTGCACATGGTGTGCGCATTATTGGCAGAGCGCAAAGGAGTTTGGTTGGTGCACGCGCAATGTGGGTATATGTTGTTGCACGCCAATTTAGTTAATGGTGTGTGCAAAGTATTGGTGCGCGGTGGGGCATACTAAACTTTGGCATGGTGCAGCGCGTCAAGTGAAATGCGTGCGTAATATCAACGTGCGATACAAAAACTGTGCACAACGAGTAATAGTGCAAGAACCGAAACTGCGCGTGGTGGATATTGGTGCAAGACATAAAAGTAGTGCGCGCAAGTTATTGGTGTGACAAAGAAGTGATACACAGTGGTTTTAAAGTGTGTGAAGCACACATTACCTTGTGTTGTTGTTGTGCATGGTAAATATGGGTGTACAGGTTGAAATTTGTGCACGCGAAGTCATTTGGAAGGCGAACAACAACATAAAAGTAGCCATTTTCTGCGACATTTTATATCATTTGAACGTCGTACTTTTGCAACGCGTTTTTGAGGGCCTTAAGAGCATTTTTAGCAACTCAAAAACCTCAAGTCCCAAAGGTACACTCTATCTCTATAGCTCAAATAAAAGAGCTTGGAGAGAGATTTCTAATGGTGTAAATTGTTCGTCAAATGGAGCATTTTTGAGAAAGTTACAACACAAACAGTGAAGGGTAAATTTGAAGACCCATTTAACTTTGAAGGGCCATAACTTTCTGCTCTGGAATCAGATTGAGGCGCATGAGTAGTCAATGGAAAGATATTAAGCCATAGAAGACATTCCAAGAGCTGAATTAAATTTATGGGCATGTTAAAAATGTTTAATATGGAAAATAACGTACCTGTAGCATATCAGTTACAATATGGTATTTTGGCCTAGAACTTCAGCCGACTATAACTAGTAGCTTGGAACCCAAAAAGAGGTGAAACTTGGACAGAGTGTCCATAACATGTATATAAAGAAACCCAATTGAGATCCTATGAAAAATCCAATGGAGTAGGTGCGTAATTGCATAATTACAGCGTAGAGTTGCGCCCAGTTGAAAAATGAACAAAAAAATTAATGGGGAAATCTCAGATAGCCATAACTTTTTGCTCGAAACTCGGAATTGAGCATGGGAGTAGGAATTAGAAAGGTATTGGACAGTGGAATATAAATATCCACCCAAAAAATTGATCCAGGCTTTCAATTTTCCATGAAATTAGAAGAAATAATTCTGATATTTTATTGAACCATAATGGTTCATATTTTTCAGGAAATTGTTGAAACAGTTAGCCTGACAAAGTTTTGTTGGCTGCACATTTTTTAGAGTTAACAACAACTAGATCAGATCAAGATCAATATAGAGTCCAGAGTAATGGAAGAGGCATAGGGGACTTACAAACAGGAAGATGAAATTAGAGGCATGGATGTCCATTTGGGCATTGAAGGAACAAACTCCAACAGACATGGAGATGAAAGGAATGAAAACATGAATATGACAAATACCATTAAGATTTTACAAAAGGATGTACAAAGCCATAAAGATGATAATGAAAGGCTTATGAGAGACAAGGAGCAATAGGATGACTTCAACTTGAAGTTATTGCAGATCTTGAACATAATAGAAAAGAAATTGGATAAGGAGAGTGGTTCAAGCAAATCTGGAAGTCACAAGCCTTATGATGAGAAAATAAGAGCAAGAAGTGTTAGTAGAAATCACCACCACTCCCTGAGACATTCCAATAAGAGAGCACACAACAACTCGAGTCCATCCCTTGTTAGGAAGCACAAGAGTTCTGGGGTGGATGAACTGCGAGGAGAAATGAAAAAAATCAAACCTTCTACATTTGATGGTGAGCACAAGAAGGATGAAGATGCAGAAACATGGTTGCTGGGCATGAGAAAGTATTTTCAATTGAATAATTATTCTTCTCATGCAGAAGGTAGAATTTCCATCTATCAACTCAAGGGAAAGGAATCCATGTGGTGGGATCATCTTGTGCAGGTGCAACACATTAAAGAGAAAAGTGTTACTTGGAGGGAATTCAAGAAGTATTTTGAGAAGAAATACTTGACTAAGAGACACTATGACAATTAAATGAAATAATTCTTTGAACTCAAGCTTGGGAGTATGAACATAGATGAATATGAGAGAAGGTTTCTAGAACTGATGAAGTATGTCTCTTTCATCAATGATGAGACAATTAAGATTCAAAGGTATTTGAGTGGTTTTCCATCCTTTATCAGTGACAAAATACAGTATGATGATCCCAAGACATTGGAGGAGACCATAAGGCGAGCTAAATGCCTTTATGATCAACAAAAATCAAGGCCAACTTTCTAAAAATCTTGGGAAGACAAAAAGAAATTCAAGATGGATCAGAGGAAGAAGGGATCTAAGCCACCATTCTTCATAAATAATCCTCAAAGACAACGAAATCCTAACGAACCTAGAACGATTGAAACATGGAGTCAAAGGCCAAGGCATCCACCTATTCAATGTTGGGGTTGTAAAGGAGATCACATGTTCAGAGATTGTCCTCACAAAGGTGAAAAAGGGAGGACTGTGCACAATGTACATCAAGCCAAAACAATGGATGACATGGGCAGAAATGTACCAAGGATCTATGCAACTCTGGACAACAAGCAAGCAGAGTATCAGTCACATATGATTGAAGTGGAAGGTATGATCAACAACCAAACCATTTCTATTTTAATTGATTCAGGAGCTAGTCATAGTTATATAGATCCTAAGATGGTGGAAAGTTTACAATTGCCAAGAAGCACGCATGGAAAATCTTGGTTAGTGCAGCTGGATACATGAGTCAAAAGAAAAGTTATTGAGATGGTTAAGTCATGCCTTATGGACATGAATGGATTGAACACCAAGGCATATTTGAACATCTTGCCTTTAGGTTCCTATGACTGTCTAATTGGGATGGATTGGTTGGACCAACATCATGCTCTCTTAGACTGTCATAACAAGGAATTTACTTTCTTGGATGAGGAAGGGAACCTAAGGAAAGTGCAGGGAATTCCCAAGGTAGTAGCCATCAGAGAAATTTCAGCATTGCAGCTGAAGAAATGTTACAAGAAAGGGTGTCAAATATTTGCAGCACATATGGAAGAGACACCTAAAGATAAGGTGCCAAATTTGGAAGATCATGCAGTCTTGGAAGATTTTGAAGATGTGTTTAAAGAGGTACGAGGACTACCCCCAAAGAGAGATATTGATTTCTCTATAAATTTAATCCCTCGAGCAGCTCCAGTGTCAATGACTCCTTACAGAATGAGTACACCAGAATTGAAGGAGTTGCAAATGCAGCTTGAAGAAATTCTGAAGAAGGGGTATATATGTCCAAGTGTGTCACCTTGGGGTGCCCCAGTTTTGTTTGTGAAGAAAAAGGATGGAACATTAAGATTGTGCATTGATTTCAGACAACTGAATAAAGTGACTGTTAAGAACAAGTATCCTCTGCCAAGGATTGATGATCTTTTTGATCAATTGAAGGATGCAAATATATTTTCAAAGATAGATCTCAGGTCAGGATACCATCAGGTAAGTATTAAAGAGGAAGATATCAGCAAGACTGCCTTCAGGACAAGGTATGGTCATTATGAGTTCAAAGTGGTGCCATTTGGGTTATCAAATGCACCAACTGTTTTCATGTGCTTAATGAATGGTGTTTTTCGAGAATATTTAGACAAGTTTGTCATTGTCTTTTTGGATGACATTCTTATATACTCCAAGTCAAAAGAAGAGCATGAACATCATTTGAGGATGGTTTTGCAAGTATTAAGGGATCATCAGTTGTATGCCAAATTGAGAAAGTGCTCATTTTATTAGAAGAAAATTCACTATTTGGGACATATCATTTCAAAGGATGGGATAACAGTGGATCCTAAGAAGATAGAAGCCATTAGAGAATGGTCAGCACCAAAGAATGTGACAGAGGTCAGATCATTCATGGGCCTTGTAGGCTACTACAGGAGATTTATTGAAGGATTCTCAAAGATAGCACACCCAATCACTTCCTTGCAAAGAAAGGGTGTGAAGTTTCAATAGACATTAGATTGTGAAAAGAGTTTCCAACACTTGAAACAATTATTGACAAGTGCTCCAATACTAAGGATTGCAGACCCAAATGAAGAATTCATTGTATGCACAGATGCCTGTAAAGAAGGAATTGGTGGAGTCCTCAGTCAAAATGGGTTTGTTATATGTTATGAATCAAGGAAATTGAAGGAGCATGAAAGAAACTATGCCACTCATGATTTGGAGTTGGCAGCCATAGTGCATGCCTTGAGGAAATGGAGATTCTACCTCATGGGGAAAAGGTTTCAGCTGAGAATACAAGCACAAGGAATTAGTGACAAAATTACAGCAAGGTAATTTGCAGCATGAAATTGAAGAATACAAGCTAGATAATGATGAAATTCTTATGTACAAAGGCATAATTTATGTACCAAATTCTAATGAATTGAAAAATATGATATTGGGAGAAATGCATAATGTACCTTATGCTGGGCACCCAGAATATCAGAAAACTATTGCAGTTGTCAAGAGCCAATATTATTGGCTAGGCATGAAGAAAAAAGTTGCAGATTTTATTGCCAGATGTTTGGAATGTCAAAAGGTAAAGGATGAGCATAGACACCCAGCTGGTTTGCTACAACCATTACCCATTTCTGAGTGGAAATGGGAAGTTGTAACGATGGATTTCATTACCAAACTGCCCAGAACAAACAAGCAACATGATTCTATCATGGTAGTGGTGGATAAGCTTACTAAAGCTGCCCATTTTATTCCAGTTAAACTCACTCACAAGGCAACGAACATTGTTGATGTTTATATGAAGGAAATTGCCAGATTACATGGCATACCCAAGACAATTGTGTCTGACAGAGATCCAAAATTTACCTCAAAATTTTGGAAAGGATTATTTAATGGATTTGGAACAAATTTGAATTTTAGTACAACTTATCATCCAGAATCGGATGGACAAACAGAGAGGGTGAATCAAGTGATTGAAGATATGTTGAGGATGTATGTAATGGATAAACCTTCAAAATGGGAAGACTACCTACACTTGGTAGAGTTTGCTTATAACAATGGGTACCAATCATATCTAAAGATGAGCCCATTTGAGGCACTTTTTGGCAGAAAGTGCAACACACCAGTAAGATGAGATAACCCAACAGACAGAGTAGTGGTTGGGCCAGATTTTCTCAGTGAAATGGAGGAGAAAATGATTAAAATAAAACAAAATTTAAAGGCTACCCAAGACAGGCAGAAAAACTATGTTGATAAGGGCATAACTCACAGGGAATTTAAAGTGGAAGACCATGTATTCTTGAAAGTGAAGGCCAACAGAAGTTCCCTGAAGTTGGGAAATTGTTCAAAGTTGGCAACTCTCTATTGTGGGCCATTTGAAATCCTAGAGAGGATTGGTCCAGTTGCTTATATGATTGCATTATCTGCATCTATGTCTGTTCATAATGTATTCCATGTGTCACTGCTAAAGAAATATATACCTGATGATAATCATGTTATTTATTGGAATGTGATTCAGGTGGAGCAAGAAGGTGCTTTTCAAGTGCATCCGGTATGCATTCTGGACCGGAAAATCAAACAGCTTCGGAATTGAGCCATAGGGATTGTAAAGGTCCAATGGACCTGGTACGGTCCTGAGGATGCTACTTGGGAGCATGAGGATGCAATGCGGGAAGAACACCCACATCTTTTTGAGGATTTTTGAAAATTTTGTTGTATATGGGTACATTATGCACTGAGGATAGTGCATAAGTAAGGGGAGGGGATTGTAATATCCCTTAGCCGAACCCAATTGTATGTAGATGAAAATGTACTTAAGCTGGTGAGCTGTTTGATATCATTTTTGTATGCACATTTCATGGCATAGTGCACGCATGTACTACGCAGTAAAATGAGGAAGTTTGCACATTCTTGGATACCGCGCACAACAACTTGAGTGCGCGCGATTTTGAGGCCAGGTATCCTTTTGTGTATATGCTGCGTTTTATAGGCTGGTGAGACAGTTATTATAAGATAGGATGCTTATGTTTGATTAGGCCGGAGAGCTTAGATGTTAAAGGCCAGTGCACCTATTTTTGTATATGTCTCATGATTAATATAAAATACATCGTTGTGCACAGACCGACCATGATAAAAGAGATGGGGGACTAAACTCGACTGGTTAGGGAAAGGGAGAGGCCTAAAAGTTAAGGAAAAGGGCTAATCTAGGGAGCTTAAGCCAAAAAGGAATATTATATTAATATTTCTTAAATCATAAAGTATGGACAATTATTTTATCCTAAGTTCTAAAGTTGGGTACAAGTGGGCCAAAGTAGCTTCCAACATGACAAGTGTCAAGTTGAGGACACACATACATATTGTTGGGACTTAGTTCATTTTCCCATCTTTCCCATGATCCTTGCCATCATTAAGCCATTATTCCATCATCATTCACACACCATTGAGCTATCCTTCGTATATTCATGACTGTACTTGAACCTGTATCCATAGCCATTTTGGGTTGGTGTAGCTGGTTAGTTGGGGAGTGGGACTGAAGAAGTGGGTTGTCAGGCCCATGGGATATTGAAGAGGTGGGTTGTCAGGCCCGTGAGCAATTCTCTGGGTGAGATAATTGCTGGGAATTGATTTCCTAAAGGTGCTAAACTGTAGCTATAGTACTATGAGACTTCCTATCCGGCTTGTTGCTGAAGCCTGGAAAGGAAGTGGGGCAGCCGAAGGACTGTTGAGAAGAGAAGGGGCACACTTCTTGGGTGGGACATGCATGTGGGGAATGAGGGACTTTAGGTTGTTAGTTTGAGTTGGCACCTGAGACAGAGTCTTTCCTGTTGACTATGAGCCTTTAGCCTGGTTGGGAATCCCTTTACCTGGGTAGAGTTTAGTCCCAACTCGGGGGTGACTCACTGTTGAGAGTGATGAACAATGTGGTCTAAGGCTGGGAGGTTCGTGGAAGGTCTGCACGCAGTTGGTGACATTATTACCAAGATAAGTGTCAATTGTGTGATAAATTTACATGCTGCATTGTTATTTACATGCTTATTTTATGGGTTATGATATGTTCGGTTATAACTGTGTTTATTTTTATGGGTATGTCCTATATATGATGCATGCATACATTTATTTTTATTTCAGTATGAATTCGTGCATTTACCTATGTATTTGTGTGTTTACGTTTTTATATATAAAGCTTCGGCAAGAGTTCTGTGTGTGTATATTTTAATTGCACACAGTTCAAAAATTTATGTGGCATAGATCAATATGATGCTGGGTATGTTGCAGTATGTTCCACAAAGAGAGAACAATAAGATTTCTCTAGCATAGCGTGGCCCGACATGGATGGTCGGGGATGTTACATTTTTCTTCTCTAATACCACTTTACTCTCCTTAGATCCTATCCTCTATTAGTACTCCATGAATTCTTCTATAATACTATGTCCTTTTCCAATTCTTCAAGTGCATTTGGTGCAGAATATTCTATGTTAGTTAGATCTTATCTTCTCCTCCCCATTCTACAAGGACAGTTCATACAAACACAAGTTATCTTCTTTTACCATTGAATATATTCACATGTATGAAGGCAAAACTGTTTTGATTCATTATCACTGACATGATTAGTGATTTTGAATGTTTTGTATCTCAATGACTTCAACCACATCACAACCATCGATAAAGCCAATTGATGTAGTCAATTCTTAATTGTCGACTTGTTATGAAGAACCAAGCACTCACAAATTAAAATAAGAGTGGGACTCCCAAATTCTTTGAAACTACCAAATGGATCTCGTCTCATGATATTGAAGGGTCCAATTTTGATTAAGACAATCAGTTATAAGGTAATGTGGTTGAGAATATGTCACACATTAGATGTTTGACTATGAAAAATTTGAAAAAAGGTAGATTGAAGTCCTTGTATCATGTATTAAAGATTGATGATCAACATATTAGGTAGATGTATAACATGTATAAGTATAAAAACCAACATGAAAATAATCTAAAAGGATTTATTCATTAACACCTCGGTAAATTAATACCCCTATTTCAAATTATCACATTGTTTGACTTTCACACATTTTTCATATCTCACATCTCCATCTAATTTGTTCAAATTGTATGATAAATTTATTTTACATGTTAACACTAAATTTAAAATATTTTGTTGTAAAGTCTAGATAAGTGAACTTAATCCTACAACGAAAAATAAAATCTAAATAGGAAGTGTAGCTTTAAATTCCTTTCTCCTTCTTCATTCTCAAGCTTCATATATAGGATTCACCTTGAAATGTATTTAACCTTGACCCAAACCCCAAAATAAAACTAAAAAATAGGAGAACATGTGTAAATATTTCATCTAATTTTAGATATTGACTTGAAAAATAACTATACCTGGAAAATTGTAACACCCTTTGGGGATGTTAACCCAATACAAAGTATGCACCATAATAGAATGTGAACACACACACAATATCACTTCATCATCATATGTATAATAATCATTCAATGATATTCAAGACAATGCAAACAAAAAATTCTTACATTCAATTTCACAATCTTAAATAAATGTCTCAATGTAATATAATTAATACAATATGCCAAAGTGCAGTTCAATATGCCTAATTTCATAATCAACAATACAAATTCTAGTCCACAATGACTCAACCTATGTTGCTCATTAAGTGGTTCTTTGCTACTCTCTATGGAAGTATTACAAATGTTCTTTACGTGGCGCTAACGGTCCCTTAATTGAGGTAACATAACCTTTTTCAAATACTTAAACCTTTTTCAAATACAAATATTGTGATAGATAAAAGTAATACTTTTTCAGCTCAATACAATTCCAACTATTTTGTTGGTCCTTTATAGTGATATGTTCAACAACAAGAAATATGTAACAGTCTAGTAAAACTTAGCCAATACTATATTTCAATAAATGTTTCCAATGTAATAAAGAGTCTTTTCAAGTACTAGATAAGGTTTAGATCAAATGCAAATGAAATCCAAGGGTATATTAATAGAGTTTACACTCATTTTAACACACATAGTTATTACATTCCTTCCTAGGTGAAAACCCTATAAAAAATCCCTTAAAACCCCAAATTTTGTTTTGGGAAGTAGCAAATATGCCACTAGAGGAGGTGACTGCTAGTTTCTTAAATGATAGTTGCAGTCCAACTTCTAGTTACCCTAAATTAGGTCACAATAGACTATGTTTGTACTAAAAATTTATATAAAATATTTTCTAAGAAAATCATTAATTTCTCAAATGATTTAGGGTATTCTATCGAGGTTTAGGCTACCTAGGAAACAATATTGGTGATTCTAAAGGGAAGTTTTAACTTCCATAACAAGATAATAAATTCTATGCAAATGTAGAGATTCAAACACTTAGGGAAAATTTATAAATTTTGAAAGATAGATGTACACTCAACTAAATTTTCAGACCATCATACCTTTTTCTAGTTGGTTGTAGATGTCTTCTTTGTCAAGTATTTAGCTCCAAGATTTCTTCAAGAGGTTCCTTCATAAACTTACTCCAAGCTCCAGGAATTACCAATTATAAGAAGCTTACCGGTTGACTACCCTACAATATCCTTAGGATACATTTCTTCCCCTGGAATCCCTGAGCTATAATAGGTTGTACAAAAAGAGTACAAAAAATAGCATGTAGAATGTGTAGTTCCTCTAGAGCATACGAGTTACCCCACTTCTAAGATAATGGGATAATTCTTGAGACCAAACTCACAACCATATCACCATGAAAAATTTAAGCACTAGGACAACCATACAAGATTAGGACAACCATCCAACATTAGGGTGCAAAAGATGAGCTCTTAAGCTCAATCTTTTCTTCTTATATAGCCTTTTAGGCTCATGCCACTTGCCATTCTCATGCAAAAATGATATTTTTTTTGTTTGCTAGTGTGTCTGTTACTTGTGAGACTAGTTTGTGGCTAAGAAACAATGACCCAGGGGCATCTAAGACATCAAAATCACCCCGGGATCACACCCATCTTGGGCCGCACCAACCCTTAGCATGGATGGATTTTTTAGGTGGCTCCCCCCCACTATAACAAGTTTTGAACCTAGGTCACCATACAAAACAAAACCCTTCAAAACCAATCACGCTGCAACAAGTTTTGAACCTAGGTCACCATACAAAACGAAACCCTTCGAAACCAATCACACTAGTGGAATTTGATATAAAAAAATTCTAATTATTTAATTACTAAATGTATAATAATTAGAAAATGTATTTAATTGCTAAATGTATTTGGTCTCAATCGACATTAACCACCACCATCAATATTCACCTACACACATCTCCTCCATACACAATTAGTACTTTCAAAAACATATAAATAGATATTATTGTAATGATCGCAAGCCAAATTCTTTCTTGGAATCACTCACTACTACTAATTTATTGAGTGATTAAGTGCATACAAGATTCATCAACACATGGAGATCACAATATATTCAAGATGTAGAAGCACAAGCAAAGATCTGACCTTTTTATTATGAGCAATGTAAGATCAATACAATAGATGGCCGATCTGGCATAAACCTCAGATGG
>ML778746.1:841169-861746 GCA_009831015.1 Picea engelmannii
TGTAATAAAGGTCAATATTAATAAGGCCTTTCAATAAAATAGAATAAGGCGGATGTAAGAATACCTAATAGAAGCTTCCACTTCTAGAAGGATCTTCCTCTAGATGCTTCTCTTAATAGACATATTTAGTATAAATAAGGGTCAAGGGTATGAAAACCCTAGCTTGGAGATTATTGTAATAGAGTGTTGCTCGATTGGAGGTTGCCCCCTCGAAGAGGCCTGTGAACATTGCTTTCTGAATCAAAGTGCTATTTCTATTGCTATTGTTATATCATTTTTGTGTATTGTAAAGATTACGCTGGATATTTTACTGTTATTCTGCCATTTCTAGCATTTTATTTATGTTCTACATATTTTATATATCTGGTATCTTGCAGGGGACCATTTTGGAGTTCATCCATTTGTACTTCTTATCAACCATGATAAGACAATAATGAGTCATCTTTACATCAAACAAACTTGGGTCCATTACCCAAACCTTTGTGCTACTGGGATTTCTTCAAGGGTTGACATCAATGACAACCAACCTTAATCAACAATACCCCTTTTTGGCATTAATGGAAACACTCTGATGCAATACTAAAATCATGTCATGCATATCACTCATGCTCCACCTGGAACCCTTCCTCTTTCCTCTACATTTTTGTGACCATTTGTCCCCTCGGAATCATGCCTCTGTCCTCTGCATCTGATAAATATCTCCCCCTTTGTCATCAATGGCAAAGTTATCTTTCCATTCGGGGTTGCTCCCCCTAACTGAACTGTCCTCTTTATGGTGCTTCCTCGTGTACATCTAAGACATATAAGATAAGCATTCAAAAGCATTCATTTTGGAGTAGAAATAACTCTGAGTCTAAGGCAAATATACTCAAAGTTTTGTAAATATGTCTTCCACTTGTTCTTTTGTGCCCACATACTCAACTCTGATGTTCTTTTCTGCAACCTGTTCCCGTAGAAAGTGATACTTGATTGGAATGTGCTTCGTCTTGGAGTGCATCACTGGGTTCTTTGAGATATTGATGGCGCTTGTATTATCACAATAGATTGGAATGGGCTCATCATACTCAACCTGTATATCTATCAGATTTTGTTTTAGCCAAAGAACCTGTGTACAACATGTTGTTGCTGCAATATACTCTACCTCGGCTATAGATAAACGTACTGATGATTGTTTCTTGCTTAGCCATGACACTAAACACTCACTCAAGTAGAATTTTGCTCCACTGGTGCTTCGTCGGTCATCAATACAACCCGCCCAATCTGCATTTGTGTATGCAATAATTGATAGATATTTTCCTTTTGGATACCATAATCCAAACTCTTATGCTCCTTTGAGATATCTGAAAATCCTTTTCACTACTAATACATGTGATTCCTTTGGTGCTGCTTGAAATCATGCCACCTGTCCAACTGCCTGCATTACATCTATTCTGGATGTTGTCACATATAGTAGGCTACCAATCATTGACCTGTATTGCCTATAATCTATAGGCTTTGAATCATCATTTTTGCTCAACTTGCAACTGGTTTGCATGGGAGTGATAACGGGTTTGCAATCTTCCATTCCGAACCTCTTTAGCATTTCTTTGATATAATTGGCTTGAGAAATAAAAATTCCTTGGTTTCTTTGATGTATCTGAAGTCCCAAAAATAAGGATAGTTCTCCAAGTACTGACATTTCAAATTCACTCTGCATATCCTTTGTAAATTTCCGGCTTAACCTGTCATCATCACTACCAAAAATAATATCATCAACATAAACTTCAATTAATAAAATACTATCTTGACTTACCTTGATGTAGAGGTTTTTTTTTGCACTTCCTTTTTTGAACTGTGCCTGCTGTAGATATTTATCCAGTATAGAGTACCATGCTCTAGGAGCTTGTTTTAGACCATACAAGGCCTTCTTTAATTTACACACATAATCTGCGTTCTATGACAACTGAAATACTTTTGGTTGTTCAATGTAGACTTCTTCTTCAAGTTCCTCATTCAAAAAATTTGATTTTACGTCCATCTGATACACTTTAATATTTTTGGAGCATACATAAACTAAAAGAAATCAGATTGCTTCCATTCTGGCAACTTGGGCAAATGTTTCTTCAAAGTTGATTTCTTCAACCTGTGCATATCCTTTACATACCGATCTATCTTTGTTCCTTGTAACCTATCCATCTTCATTCAATTTATTCCTGTATACCCACTGTGTGCCGATCACATTCTTATCCTTTGGTCTTGGAACCAATTCCCAAGTGTCATTTTTCTCTATTTAATCCAATTCTTCATCCATGGCCTCATTCCAAAATTCATCTTTGCTGGCCTCTTCAAAACAGGTTGGTTCAATCATAGATGTGAGTGCTAGGTGCGTTTGTTTTGGTGAACACATTCTTCTTCTAGTCTCAACTCCTGTATCTTTGTTTTCGATAATCTGATCTGAAGGATGATTCTTCTATACTCATCTGCTAGGTGTATTTGGAGGCACTTGCTGAACCTGCTCTTCTGCTTCTGTCGGATCCTCTTCATCTTCTAATTCTTTTTCATCTTCTGTTTCTTCTTCGTAAAGTTGTTCCATTGATTCATTTTCTTCTTCATTTAATTCTTGTTTACCCGTTTCATCAATTGTTACGTTGATTCTTTCCACAACTTTGTTCAATCTCAGGTTGTAACACTTGAATGCTTTCCTTGTACTTGAGTAACCAAAAATTACTCCTTTGTTCACACGAGAGTCAAACTTTCACATTCTTCCATCTTCTCTTTTGATGTAGCACTTGTTTCCAAAAACTCTGAAGTGATTCACATTTGCTGGTCTTCCTTTCCATAGTTCGTAGGGAGTTTTGTCAGTATTGTTTTTGAGCATTTCTCTTTTTTGAATGTGAGATGTTGTATGCACTGCCTGTGTCCAAAAAATATTTGTCAATTTTGAATCCATTAGCATTGTTCGAGTCATTTCATGTACTGTCATGTTCTTTCTTTCAACAACTCCATTCTGTTGAGGTGTCCTAGCAATGGAGAATTGATTTTTTATTCCATGACTGCTGCAGTTGTCCATAAATTTCTTTGAAGTGAACTCTCCTCCATTATCATATCTCAAGCATTTGATTTTTGAATCCATTTCATTTTCAACCATTTCCTTGTAGATCTTTAAGTTTTCAAAAGCTTCTGACTTATTCTTGAGAAAGAAAACTGCAATCATTCTTGTATAATCATCAACTATAACATAAATCATTTCTCACCTTTTAAACCCTTTGTTGTAGTTGGTCCAACTAGATCAGTATGCACAATTTCCGGTGGTCTTGGCGTTGAATATTCCTTTGATTTGAACCTGGTCTTTGTTTGCTTTCCTTGTTGACAATGCTTGCATAAAGTGTTGGTTGGTTTTGTGATCTGGGGAATTTATCTGACTGCTTCTCTTTTGCTGACTTTGACAAGGTTATCAAAATGTATGCGACCCATTCTTCTGTGCCATAGCCAACTTTCATCTTCCTTTCCTAGACACCACTTTTCATTTCCAATTTCACTTAACACATATATGTTGCTTGAAGTTCTCGCAACTGTAGCAATCAATTTTCCTGAACCTTGTTTTCTTATCTCACACTTTTGTGAATCAAAAGTAACTTTATGACCTTGGTCACACATTTTACTCACACTTAGAAGATTATGTTTCATATCTTCTACTAGTAGAACATTTTCTGCGTTTGTATTCTTGTTCCCAATTTTGACTGTGCCTTTTCCAATGATTTTAGTTGAATCATCATTTCCAAAGGAGACTGATCCATCTCTTTTCTTTCTTAATGTATGAAACCTATCTCTATCACCTGTCATGTGTTTTGAACAACTACTGTCAACATACCAACCACGTTTCTTCTACTTAGCTTGTAGAGAGAGTGTTCATTCTTCATTGTTGTACTGCTTCTTCTTTCTTATCCATGTCCTTTTCCGAGGTTCTTGTCTGTGATTGTTGTTGTTATGTTGTGGTTCTGTAGGAGGGATTGTCATTCTGCAATCTTTGGCCATGTGTCCAAATTTGTTACACTTGTAGCATTCCACTTTAGTGCTCAATGATTCAAACCTATTGTAACTTCTTCTCTATGTTTCACTAGGCCTTCTTGGATAACCCTTTTGTGTATGAATTTCAAAATTGTTTATGTTCCTATTGTTATCTCTACAGTTTACAAATTTATGTCCAAAATTATTGCATGCATTACATAAACCAAAAAAGATAGTTTGATACATGGGAGTTGAAGATATTCTGAAAGGAGGTGATCTTATGAATCCTTCTTCTTCCTGAGACCTATCTATTTCTGTTGGTCGTTGATTCTGAAATATGATTCTTCTCGGTGGAGGAGTGTTCCTATAATTTTCTCTGTAGACCTTCCCATTCCCTTTGATTGTTTCTACATATCTTTTTGGATATGTTTCTTGTTTTGTTGTTTTGGAGGTTGATCCCTTTTCTGTCTGATTGTATCCAAGTCCAGACTTTTCATGATTAGGCCTTTGACTGTTGATAATGTAATTCAAAACTTTTGAGTTGTTCTGCATATTTTTCTTTTGAAGATCATTTCTTAATGTGACAATTTATTCTTCCAAATTTTTAATGATCTTGTCTCTTCCTTCTAGTTGTTCTTTGAGTGCTTCTTCAATTATTTTATCTTCTTCAATTTGAACCTTCAAATTTGTGATCATTTGTTCTAATTCTTGAGTGTCTTCTTTCTTGTCTAGTTCTGCTTGTAGCTTCTTGTTTTTCCTCTTTTCTCTTCTGATAACTTCTACGTCACTCATCAATTCCTCTTGGTAGTCAACTTCTGCCTCTTCAATTTCTTCTTTGGCTTCTTCATATTCTACTTCGGAGTCTTCTTTATCAGAGTCTTCTACTGCCATGAATAAAACTCCTTCTATCTCACTGTCACCGACTTCATCTTCATCTGATGATGAGATGTCTTCTTTGATGCATAAGCTTTTCTAAAAAACTTTATTTGTGGTTATTTTTCCTTTATATGTTTGTTTTCTTTTTGAGTCACCTTCATCATTTCTCTTTTTCTTATGAGGACATTTGTTAGCAAAATGACTAGTACCATCACAATTAAAACAAATTAAAGGAAACTTACCTCTATACCTACCGTTGATTCTCTTGTTCAGTCTTCTGACAAAGTTGGCCACTTCATCATCTTCCGAGATGTCACTATGGTTGCTATGTTCTTTTTCCTGTTGCTTTCCCTTTTTCTTTGATATTTTTGTTGAAAAGTCAACAAGAAACGTGTGTCTAATTTATTTTCCCCTGGAATAAATTGGACAATAAATATTAATCTATCATCTCATAATTACTTGAAATAATTAACTGAAATGGAAAATCAGTTAACTATAGGAAATTTGAGTTAAAAGGTTGACTGGTGGGACATGAAATTCGAATTAGTTATAACTGAGTGATTTGGAGTTGTAACATAATTATAAGTGTAGTTGTGTGAGTTGTAAATTAGTTTAACTCAGTTAAGTTAGTTAAGCTCAGTTGTACTAGTTGTAACTGAACTTACGCTAGTTAGAGTTCAGTGAATTAATTATTAATTAATTCACAATCAATGATCTCACATGCAACTGAAGATTTACCACTGTTAACTACATGCATGTCAGATCCAGTGGAGACCTAGTTGAGATAACAGGTGAAAGGGACAATTTGGCTATCAGTTGTGATTTCAGTCAAGTGCACTGATGCAATCAAACACACAGTGGATTCACCCATGATAAATGCGCAGCCTAGGCAAGAGGAATTCGAATTCATTTGCAGGTTTTTCATTGTAGGGATTGTGCAGAGGAGGAAGGATGTCTGGAGGCAGAGAATTGGCACATGTATTTGTTGATTTTTGCATGACAGTGTGAGACACTTGTATTGTACTGAGAGCTCTTGGATTAGAGTTTTGTATGAAATTGTTTCATGATCCATGATATACATAATGTATGATAGTGGGGTTTTTAGCTTTATGATTTCCCGAAAAAACACCTTTGTTATGTGCAATTGATCTTTCTTCTTGATATTACAATTGGCGATCGTGTTTTAAATTTCGCAGAATATTTGTAGAATTGATTCTCTAAAGTAGGTGCACATAATGTAGGAGCACCTACTTCACAACGCAGACATAGATAGTCTCCTGATCGATTTATTGGATACATGGCTCTCATGAGCAAATGTATTGTGACTGAACCATCTTCCTTTCAGGAAGCAGTGCAAGATCCCACTTGGGTTGATGAAATGGTGGAAGAGTATGACTCCATTGTAAAAAATAGTGCATGGGAAATTGTCCCAAGACTGATTGACAAATCAGTGGTAGGTTCGAGATGGATCTACAAGGGTAAGATTTTAATCATTGTTCTTTATGTTGATGATTTAATACTGACTGGTGATGAGTAGATGATACACTCATACAAGGAGGAACTTGCAAAGGAGTTTGAGATGAAGGATTTGGGCCTTCTTAATTATTTCTTTGGATTGGAAATATGGCAGTGAGATGGTGAACTTTTTGTGTCTCAAGGCAAGTATGCAAGGGAGATACTAGGTAAGTTTCACATGGAGGGATGCAAACCCATGGATACTCCTCTTCCAGGAAACTCAAAGAAAGAGGATGCTACTTCTGGAGAGGTAGTGGATGTTACTATATATCGATAGTTAGTGGGTTCGCTAATGTATTTAGTGAACATGAGACCAAACATTTTCTATGCGGTTAACCAACTAAGTCAAGCGATGGTTAAGCCTACCAAGCTCTTTTGGAAGGTGGGTAAGCATGTCCTAAGATACCTGAGGGGCAGATCTAAGTATGGCTTATGGTACAGAGAGACAGATGTGGTGAAGTTGCATTGCTTCATGGATGCAGATTGGGCGGGTAGCCCAACGTACATAAAGAGCACATCAGGGGGGATATTTAGTATCAGATCTACAATTGTTTCTTGGTACAATAGGAAACAAAGATCCGTGGCACTCAGTTCAGCGGAAGCGGAATACATGGAAGTGAGTCAAGATGCATGTGAGGCTATCTGGATGAGAAAGATCTTGGTTGGTTTGTTTGACTCTCATTTAGATCCGACAATGATTCATTGTGATAATCAGAGTTGCATTAAAATCTCGATTAATCCTGTGTTTCATGATAGATATAAGCATATAGATATCTGGTATCATCATCTCAGAGATTATGTGCAGTGGAAGATCATGTTGCTTCAGTACAATCCTACGGAAGATCAGGATGCAAACATTCTAATGAAGGCACTCACCAGGATCAAATTCGAATACCATAGAGACATGATTGGGGTGAAGGATAATCCCTTTTTTGTTGAGAGGGAGTGTTGAAAAGTCAACAAGAAATGTGTGTCTAATTTATTTTTTCCTTAAATAAATTGGACATTAAATATTAATCTATTATCTCATAATTACTTCAAATAATTAACTGAAATGGAAAATCAGTTAACTATAGGAAATTCAAGTTAAAAGCTTGACTGGTGGGACAGGAAATTTGAATTAGTTATAATTGAGTGATTTAGAGTTGTAACATAATTATAAGTGTAGTTATGTGACTTGTAAAGTAGTTTAACTCAGTTAAGTGAGTTAAGTTGAGTTGTACTAGTTGTAACTGAACTTACACTAGTGATATTTCAGTGAATTAATTCACAATCATTGATCTCAAATGCAACTGAAGATTTACCACTATTAACTACATGCATGTCAGATCCAGTGCAGACCCAGTTGAGATAGCAGGTGAAAGGGACAGTTTGGCTATCGATTGTGGTTTCATTCAAGTGAACTGATGAAATCACACAAACAGTGGAAGTTCCCATGAGAAATGCGCAACCTAGGCAAGAGGAATTCAAATTCATTTGCAGGTTTTTCATTGCAAGGATTGGGCAGAGGAGGCAGACTATTTGGAGGCAGTGAATTGGCACATGTATTTGCTGATTTTTGCATGACAGTGTGAGACGATTGTATTGTATTGAGAGATCTTGGATTAGAGTTTTGTATGAGATTGTTTCATGATCCATGATATACATAATATATTATAGTGGGGTTTTTAGCTTTATGATTTCTCGGAAAAACACATGTGTTATGTGCTATCGATCTTTCTTCTTGATATTGCAATTGGCGATTGTGTTTTAAATTTTGCAGAATATTTGTAAAAGCGATTTTGTATTTAACAGTGGAATATAATTGTTAGATCAGGAGAATCCAGGAAATACATAATTTGTATTGAAATTTCTACACTTTTGGATGCTTTGAAGGCTGTTTCTTTTACATCTGGATTTTCCTATTTAGTTCTTATTTCATATCCTGTGAAGATTCCATGTAGTTTGTCCATGATTATTGAGTTTAGATATGCTCTTTATTCTAGTGCTGATATCTTAGGGTCAAATCTCATAGGAAGAGATCTTAGTACCTTTTGAACAATTATTGATTCTTTGATTTCTTCTCCCAATCCCATGATTGCATTTACTGTTTCATCGACTCGTAAGAAGTAAGCTGCAATATTCTCATCTTCCTTCATCTTTAGTTGTTCAAATTGACCTCTGTAAGTTTGAAGCTTTGCTCCTTTGACTTTTGAATCTCCTTCATAAATATTTCGAAGTTTGTCCCAAATATCTTTAATGGATTTACAATGTGAAACTTTGGTGAATACCATTTCACCAAGACCATTCAAAAGTGCATTTGTGGCTTTGGAATTATTCTGACCGAGTTTCACTGCTTTGTCATTTGTTGGCAGAACTGTTGGTACTGTGTATCCATCTACAATTGATTTCCAAATTTCAAATCCCTATGCATGTATATATGTCTTCATCCTTATGCTAAAAAATGCATACTTCTGTCCATCCAACTACGGTATTCCATTTTTATACAAGTTTTTTCTCTCCATGATATACCTTTCAGTGGTTAAACTGATTCCTGAAGGAACCTGCTCTGATACTGATTGTTGGATTACTGAGAGGGGGGTGAATCAATAATAGAGAAATATAATCCTTTTTAACCATATAACCAAGTTTTATATCAATGTAGCATTATCATCCAATAACTGCAGAGTAAATAAACAATTAACAAATGAACAATCATACACATACACATTACACTAGTGTTTTACGTGGAAATCCAAAGCGGGAGAAAACCACATAATTCTTTTTCTTATATGTCTTGAATAATTACATTCATTGGAAGCACCAACTTCCTTTGTTTTCCAGCTGCAATTGGAAGGAGGCACTGATCCAAGAGGCTCCCCAGGCTCAGAAAATGATCAAAAATCAAAGTTCTCAGAATTGAATGAAGCCAATTTCATTGCGACTAGCTCGTCGCATTGATTCTAACAATATATTTACTTTCTCAAACGGGCTCCGTATGCAAGAGTTATCACACCTTGTCTGCTTTCTCAAACAACTAAAAAGTCAAAGGACTGGAAAAAAGTCAATGCTGACGTCAGCATGACATCACCAAAGACACTTCATGAAGTTTACGTGGCAGAAGCAGGTGTTGACAAGTGGTGATCTGTGACTGGTCAGATGTGGATGGAAGATCTAATCAGAATTGGACACTTGGCAAAGTTTGGTCAAATGTGGTGGTGCCACGTGGCCCAGGCATGGGCAACCACGTGGCACCCAGTCAACAATTCGTATGGAAAGTTTAAAAGTATTTGGGGGTTCATGAGTTTTGAACCCACGACCACCCACCAAGATCAAGCCTTAAGAAATAGTCCAAACACCAACACGCCACATATGAGTCTTGTTAAATATAACATATTTAAATGTATTTAAAGTGCAATATTGTATGGGGCACAAAAAGGAGGGGGTTGGGGCTAAGCCCCAACCCCTGGACTTGTCAGACCACATGACCCTGCGGCAGGGGCAATGTGGATGGAGCTTAGGATTAGGAATAGCACGTGGATCTTGGGGGAGATCCCATACGACCAGGAGTTAAACCACCAAAGGCACGCGGGGGTATAACCATAAGCACACCGGTCCTATGCAAGTGCCCAGTGACCAGGAGCCAGCAAGGAAAGGGGGCCAGTGCGCAACCCCTAGGGGGTTGGCGCTTGGCCATATGGAGCCATGTGACCCTGTTTTGAGGGCGCACGCCTAGCCCTAAGGGGCTACATTGTGTAATTTTTAGAAAAGTGGGTTTTTAACTTTACAAAATTGATTTTTGACTGATATTATGCCCATAAATTGGTGTTTTGAGGATTTTGAGGCCATTTGAAGGGGGATTTGATCCCAAAAAGAGGCCAGATATTGAGGGAAGATGGGATTCCTCATCTGAGCCTCAAAATCTATATAAACCAGAAATTTTGAAGCTTGTAGGATATTTTTTGATGAAGGGTTTTGAAGGGGCAGTTTGTAAATTTTGGCCTTTTCTCATGTTTTGAGGGGCATTTTTGCCATGTTTTTGAGAGGGATTGGATGGAGCATGCTTGAATCTGAGCAAGGAGGTCTTGCACAACAGATCTGAGGCATGTAATGTAACAACAAAGAGCCTATGTGAGAGAACTTTGAGCATTTAAAGAGCAATAAAGAGGTCCTCCACTTGGAAGCGGGCCCAAAGACGTAGCCAACGATTGGTGAACTCCGTTATCGACCTCTTATCTCTATTTCTCTTTCTATTTTGATGTCCTATTCTCTTCATTTGCATCATGGATATTAATGGCTGATATCTTTATTCATTAATGAGAATAAAGTAAAAGTCACATTTGATATTCCACAAACAAGATAATAAGTTTATGTATTTCGCATTCTTAACGATCCGATGCATAAAATACAATGAAATAAACTTGCAATTTATCAGTAATACCTTCATTTTGGGATCAATTTTATGGTATCAGAGCATTTGGTTTTGAAGGTTTGACAGGAATTGCAAGCGTTGAATGCTCACCAGAGAAAAACTCAAGTGAGGAGAAGGCCAACTTGAGGCTCTTGACACAGAGATTCAAAGGAGACCGCATAAGAAAGAGATGTCTTTGCACGGAAATTGGGTCCCTTCAAATCTGAAGATGATTTCTTTGAGGCCTTTAAATTGATGCAAGCCATGGTAGAGTATATTTACCATGAAAGAGGTCAGCGAAGGAATCCAAAAGTTGAAGAAGGTGAATCTTCGATAAGAGAAGAAGGAGGAGTTAGAGGTGGTGGACCTTCAAAACCTTCTTATCCTTCGTCCTCATCATCTAATAATGAAGCAAGCGTACATTCCTCAAAGGACAAGCAAAAAACTCATCATTCTTATGATATGCTGTTATTAAAGTTGGATGTAAAGTTTCAATTACCCACTTATGATGGTGAATTAGATGTAGAAAAGATAAATAATTGGGTGAGACAATTAGAAGTGTATTGCAGGATACAAAAGATTGTTGATGATGAAACTAAAATCCAACTAGCAAGTCTCAAACTAGGAGGCACAACTCTCATATGGTGGGAAAGCAGAACTCTAGATGATCTTAAGAAAAGTGGTAAAACAATCTCTTCCTGGAATGATTTTGTTATTTCATTAAAACAACAACTTTACCCTTTAGCTTACATGCAACAAGAAATGATGAATTGGCAATGTTTAAGGAAATCAAAAGGTCAAAGTGTACAAGAATATACTCAGATATTTCGTAAGAAAGATTTAAATTTGGGTATTCCATTATATACACAAGAGACACTCCTAAAATATATTAGTGGTTTACATTCTTATCTCAAGCACACTATTCTTATGCTAAATCCTTCTAACTTTGATGAAGTATGTGTACAAGCCATTCACATTGAATCCAGTAAAGGGAATGTTGGTGATAGTCTTTCTATAGATACTTGGCAAAGAAAGGACACAGGGAAAAGGAGAGAGAAATAGAAGAAGACAACCACAACAAGAAAGGAGAAGCCTACTTGCGAGCATTGCAAGAAAGTAGGCCATGATGAAGATCATTGTTGGGTCTTACATCCTGACTTGAAGACAAAGAAGTTTGCCAACCACGGAAGGAAGAATACCACAACTGTGACAGTTCAAGTGGATCTTGGATCAGATTCCAGTGATGAGACACAGGTTGTAGCTATGAGAATCCGAGGTATAAATTTTGTTGCAAGTAATAGCTCTTCTAGATTAGTTGATGTAAATGATGAGTGTAAAAGGAGTGAACTTTTCCACATAAGGGTTATAACACATAATGTTAAAGTTGATACTCTTGTAGACAATGGATCACAAGCCAATATAATCAGTGAAGATGTTGTAAATAACTTGGGACTTGAAACAAAGCCACATCCTAAACCATATCCATTGGGGTGGATATGTGGTGATAACAATTTGCAAGTAACCAAGCAATGTAAAATTAAGTTTGCAATCACTTTTAATTATCATGATGAAGTAGAGATTGATATAGTGCCACTGGATATATGTGGAATTGTCTTAGGAAGCCCCTACCTTTATGATATAAAGGACATCTTCTACAAGGAGGAAAATAAATATTGCTTCAAGAAAGATGGGAAAGAGTACATTGTTCGTGCTCATCGCATGAAAACTGATAGATCTTTTGCAGCTACAGGATAGTTAAAAAGAATGGTAAATGCAAGCAAAAGCTTAACACTCATATCTGTAACAAAACAGAGAATTAGTTATGCTAAACATGAGATGGTTCAGTATGATTCTAACAGTTATGAAGTGTCACCGGAGGTACAGCATGAGATTCAGCTGCATAATTTGATTACTATTCCTGTTCAAAAGGGGAAGCATGTTTTGTCATTTTCATTTGCATACTCAGTATTGTTGATTAGTTTGTTGTTGTTCAGTGGTGTATGGCTGCAAAGTGCGACAAAGAATGTAGATGATTGTGTGATAAATGAAATGATTACTTTGATAAACAATGATATCTTAGTTTTCATGTTTGTTGTGATTAGTCAGGTGATCATTATCCTAGTAGAGAGGATGGATGATACAGGACAAAGTGGGGAGGTAGTACCCTCACTTATTATTTGAGTAAAAGCAGACTTTTGGAGGTCCAAAAGCTTCCAAAGTGGGGAGGAATGATCCAGGAGGCTTCCCAGGCTCAGAAAATGCTCAAAAATCAAAGTTCTCATAATTGAATGAAACCAATTCCATTACGACTGACTCCTTGTGCTGATTCCGATAGTATATTTACTTTCTAAAATGGGCTCCGTATGCGAGAGTTATCACACTCTGACCGCTTTCTCAAACAACTAAAAAGTCAAAGGACTGGAAAAAAGTCAATGCTGACGTCAGCATGACATCAATAAAGACACTTCATGAGGCTGACATGGCTGAAGCAGGTGTTGACAAGTGTCGATCTATGACTGGGCATATGTGGATGACAGATCTAATCAGAATTGGACACTTGGCAAAGTTTAGTCAAATGTGGTGGTGCCACATGACCCAAGCACGGGCAACTATGTGGCACCCAGTCAACAATTCATATGGCAAGTTCAAAAATATTTGGGGGTTCATGGGTTTTGAACCCATGACCACCCACCAAGATCAAGCCTTAAGAAATAGTCCAAACACCAACACGCCACATATGAGTCTTGTTAAATATAACATATTTAAATGTATTTAAAGTGCAATATTGTATGGGGCGCAAAAAGGAGGGGGCTGGGGCTAAGCCCCGGCCCATGGACTTGTTAGACCACATGACCCTGCAGCAGGGGTAGTGCGGATTGAGGTTAGGATTAGGACTAGCCCGTGGAACTTGGGGGAGATCCCATATGATCGGGAGTTCAACCACCAAAGGCACGTGGGGGTATAACCATAAGCCCACTGGTCCTATGCAAGCACCCAGTGACCAGGAGCCATCAAGGCAAGGGGGCCAGCACACATCCCCTAGGGGGCTGGAGCTTGGCCATATGGAGCCATGTGACCCTGTTTTGAGGGTGCGCACCCAACCCTAGGGGGGATACACTATGTAATTTTTAGAAAAGTGGGTTTTTAACTTTACAGAATTGATTTTTGACTGATATTATGCCCATAAATTGGTTTTTTGAGGATTTTGAGGCCATTTGAAGGGGGATTTGATCCCAAAAAGAGGCCATATCTTGAAATAAGTTGGGATTCCTCATCTGAGCCTCAAAATCTATATAAACTAGGCTTTTTGAAGCTTGTAGGAGATTCTTTGATGCAGGATTTTGAACGGGCAGTTTGTAAATTTTGGCCTTTTCTCATGTTTTGAGGGGAATTTTTGCCATGTTTTTGAGAGGAAATTGATGGAGCATGCTTGAATCTGAGCAAGGAGGTCTTGCATAGTAGATCCAAGGCATGTAATGTAACAACAAATAGCCTATGTAAGAGAACTTTGAGCATTTAAAGAGCAATAAATAGGTCCTCCACTTGGAAGCGGGCCTAAAGACGTAGCCAACAATTGGTGAACTCCGTTATCAACCTCTTATCTCTATTTCTCTTTCTGTTTTGCTGTCCTATTCTCTTCATTTGCATCATGGATATTAATGGCTGATCTCTTTATTCATTAATAAGCATCAAGTAAAAGTCACATTTGATATTCTGTAAACAAGATAATAAGTTTATGTATTTCGCATTCTTAACGATCCAATGCATAAAATACAATGAACTAAACTTGCAATTTATCAGTAATACCTTCATTTTTGGATCAAGTTTCATTTTTGGATCAGGCACCAACCCCCTAGTTTCTTAGGCTACAACTTGAGGGAAGCTCCAACTCCCAAATTCTCTAGCTACAACTAGAAGGAGGCTACAACCCCCTATGTTCTCCGACTAAAATGGGAAGGTGGCTACAACCACCTGTCTTTGCCCCATCCAACCGCCCTGACGTAGAAGTAGAATGATGGAACCATTATCACATTATCACTGTGAGATATACTGTTGTAGACCTGTATCAATCAACATGTAATCAACCTGTACCAATAACCTGTGCCAACATGTACCATACATCAACATGTACCTCAACTTGTACCATAAACAAATGCATCAACCATGCACCAAACCTATACAAATAACCTGTCATGATAACCTGTAATCAACCTATACCATAAACAAGTGCATCAACCATGCATCAACCTTGACTCATCAAGATGTACCAAAATCATCAACTATACACCTCATGTATGTGACAACTCATCAACTATACACCTCATGTATGTGCCAACTCATCAACTACTTGTCTCAACCATGTACCCAACATGTACCTCAACCATATACCAAAGACATACACCAATATAACCATAAAAAATTCATCACTCTATCCATAAACCAAATACCGTAAACCCTTACATCAAACCATGTACCAGAGCCTCACCGTTATGTAGCCTTAAGCTAAACCAACAACTTCAGCAACACATCACAACCAAAAGACCAATACCCATATGCCAAATACCAACAAAAAAATACCAACTGTATCCCTCAACAAATATGATATATGCAGCAATATTGAACATCCAATACCATCTCAAGAGCTAAAACCTAGCTCACAAAACATACCTCAAAAAAGATGTGCCATATCTCTCATAAATAGACCCCAACCATGTTGCTGCAACGATTTTTCTGCCACACGTTTTCTACTGCGATTTTTCTTTCGCACTTTTTCTGCTGTGATTTCTCTGCCGCGTTTTTTCTGCTGCACTTTTTCTACCGCGATTTTTCTTTCGCACTTTTTCTGTCACGATTTTTCTGCCACTCTTTTTCTGCCACGATTTTTCTACCGCACTTTTTCTGCCACACTTTTCCTGCCGCACTTTTTCTGCTACAATTTTCTTTATCAATAATACCTTCCCAAGTAACCTTTCATAAAATAGACATTCAATGATATTCAAGTGTGATTAAATGAGAGAGATTTTCCTCGTATTTATATTTTCATGTAGCATTACACTTTCCTTATTTTAGGGAGTTCTCCATTTACTTTATTATTTAAATAATTTATTTTGCAAATACTTGACTTTTGGGGTCTTCTATATGACTCATGAGGGTTCTTCAACTTCATATGTCCATAAATCTCTAACCATGAGGAGTTATGTGACATTCCACATACCATCACAAATGGCATGACAAGAACTATCCATCTAGGACAGTTTCACTGACAAACTCACTGACCTTCATCTCATTATTCCATAATTAAGCATGGTTTCTCTAACCATACTTCTAGGATAACGCAATCGGAAAAGCATCTTCCCATGAGGGATTTCACCATAAATGGAACAATTTGGAGTTCATCCATTTGTACTTCTTATCAACCATGACAAGTCAATAATGATTCATCTTTAAATAAAAAAAACTTGGGTCCATTACCCAAACCTTTGTGCTACCGGGCTTTCTTATAGGGTAGACATCAATGACAACCAACCTTAATCAACATAATGATGGAAAGTGGTAAGTATGGTCACGAACGATACTATGGCTCATTGAGGGAGTTCTTAGTAGAAAAACCATCCTTAAGGAAGACCACTTACTAGGGAACAATGTCAACCACCAAGGTGAAGCAGGGAAAAAGGCATAATGTCTAAGCATATATCATGAAATCTAGAGCAATCTAAGATATGACATACTAAACTTTCTTAAATATTGAAATGATGCTCACCATAATACTGACTTGTACCTCATGGAACAATGCCCATTGCCTTCTGGAAGCCAACTGATGTGGTGGATTCCATCTGCAAATCTGTGACCATCTGTGGTTGTGAGTGGGTTTTTCGTTTGTGAAAAAGGGTATTTTTGGTCATGTAGTATCTCAGCACTCCATATCTGCAACTTGAGGGCCTCGAGACATAATCTCCTTAGTTATCCACAAAATGGGGATAACAGGTACAAGGATGTATATGGTCGTGTATACAATTTCATATCTGGATAGTCTTCTTCATGTCTCAAACTATAGACCATCTAATATGTTGTCTCGTGCAACCATCACTATAGCTTTCCTTAGAGTTATCACCTTTGAACTGCCCAAAACAAGGAAAACAAAGGGAAAAACAATAGACAAGAATAATACTCTTATAATAATAAAAACAAGAATGAGAACAATAATCACAATATCTCCTTCTCAGAGCTATTTCTTGTGACCTGCTTGGAACAAGAACCAAAATAAAATTACAATAATAAGAAATAGGAACAACACTCTTCTAGTGTTGTAATCAATCATTCCTCCATGGTAACCTTCTCAGAATAAGAAAACAAGAAAAAAAAGTATAATATCATTTTCATAAGAACATATATATATGTCAACAAGAATAAAAAGGTAATCTTATGGTAATTATCATATTATTACCAAGGTGACTTTCTTGGAAGAAAAACAAGAAGTATCTCCTAGAGGAGATGTTAGTTCATCTTGCAACCAAGTACAATAAGTATTTATATCAATAATACTCACATGCTTCCAAGTATTCATTGCATCTAGGAGTAATAGAACCTTTCAAGAATTGTTGTCACAACTAGTAATGTAGCAATTATCAAACTTGATATGTGCAAATTGGAAATTTATTAATTTAATCAATCAAACCTGGAACCTGGAGTCTTATATTAAAAAACGAGTGTTGTTGATTTTCTTCTGAGTCTCCTTCACTCAAGATGAGAAGTATTCTCTTCAACCTGTCCCTTGTACTTAAGACAATATGATTTCTTGATAGAAATCTGAGTTATAGAATATAATGCAAATAAACTCTAAAATCTCAACCTTAACCAATCTAATACTTTGAATAGAGTCATCTTATAACTCTTTGAACAAAGGTTGCTATAACTTCAATAGATCAAAATACAACTAGATGTTCATAAGATTACAATAATTCTATAACAACTAGAGGCATATGAAAAAAATCAAACCTGGAGTGTGTTGTTCCTCTGAATGTGTTGGGTTTCATATCCCTCTAGATCTATGATTGTAAGAGATCCCTTCTCCTACAATCACACTCAAAGTAGTGATACAATTTAAATATATATAAGTACATACCTCCAACAAAATCGATAGGTAGTGGCACCATCCGACAACAGTAGAAAGCAATGATGAACCTTAAAACTTCAAAGGTGCTCCAACTTGTAATCTAAAGGTAGCTGGAGATGTGATAGGGTAAGGTACACTAGGATAACAAAAAATTAGTCCCAACACTTCACATAAATGGGTACTACAACTGGTGCTGCAACTGGCACTGCAATTGGAATGAAGCAACTGACATGAGGGAATTGGCACTACAACTACAACTGGCACTACAGACCTAGGGTTTTATGAGGAAACCCTAATTTCTCAACTTCAGAAATTTGCAAATCTGATCCAAGGAATATATTCTCCCTACTTAGGTGACCTTCTTAGTGAGTTCATTAAGTGCCCAATGAGCTTGACAATGGGGGAAACTGAGGATCTTCCTTCCAATGGTTAGGCTGTTATGAATGAAACCAAATCTGATTCCATGTTGAAATTTTGGTATGCTTGTTTAACCATAGAAAATGTCACATCATTGTCACCCAACCATAGGAATTCACATATGCCACCCTCAAGCACACTAACCTTTACTTAGAATAATTATGGAAAGCCTACTCCAAAACCAACAGATAAAACCTAGCTTCTAATTGTAGCAACAACTCAAGACAAGTATAGTGCTCCTTATCCAATGGTAGCGCACAAGAGAGAGAGTCTCCATATCCACAGAATAAGTGTCATACACAACTGCATCAGCTACAACTGCACTACTCTCTCAACCTTGCGCCATACTAAGAAAGAATATCACCAAGAGTTTCACCAAGAGAATCACTTGATAGCACTAGAGAGAGACCAAGACCAAGAGATGACCATATACCTGTATTCCTCCTTGCAGCTGTAGTTGCATCTCTCCACAAGACTTGTGCTCTAATTGGGTATGCAAATGAGCTAAAACGTCCTCTATTTATATTAATCTGTCCAGTGACTTTTTTGGATGGGCCGACCAGACTTTCTAGTAAATATACTTTTTGTTTATCTTTTTCCTGTGGAGTCGACCTATATTTCTAGAAGATAATATTCTAATATTATTTATTCTTCTAGGCCGACTTGTCTTCTAGGGTTTCCACACATCTGTTTAATGGTTCACTTGATTCTGGAATATTCTATTCTAAATCATAGGTTACATGTGGAGGTTAATACCTCCCGCAGCTACTAAAACATAAAAAATAAGTACTAGGAATAATCCCCTCTATATGATAATAAGACCATTTGAGGACCTACAAGCTTCCTAAATTCCCCCAAAATGGGATACTTTTCCCCTTATGATTGATGTTATAGAGTGAAAAATTGGTGAGTCGTTGGGAACCCATTATATCATCATGCAAGCTCTATCCATTGAATTTTTTCAAGATATTGTAGTTTAAATATATCTCACTTAAGCTTGTCCATTCAAGTTTCTAAAAATATCATCTTGATCCAAACTAAGATGACGGTCGTAAGATTCAGTACCTAAATGTAAGTCAACAATTAATGAAGATTAGATAAGACATACAAGACAATGCAATGTAAAGTTAAATGAGATAGATGAGAGGGAAAATAAAGGAATAAATATAAATAAAAAATGAAAATGGGAGAGAAAGATGGAAGAATGGGAAATGAAAGGTTGGACCTATTGGCCTTCCAATTACCCCCATATCTCCCTATTTCTTCTTGTAATTTCACTCTCTGATGGATTTTGGCTAATTGTTGGCGAAGGAGAGGAGGATGCGTAGAGAGCCATCCAACTGCATTGTAATTCTCATTGTTGAAATATGGTTGAGAAAACTGTTCGATTCTAGGGGTTTTTCCTTTAGGTTTCCCCAGGTGAAATCATCGTGTCCAATATGTTATTGATTTTATGTGCATTGAGAATCTCTTATATGTTTTGGATATATTTGGGTTCTTCATTTTTAATTGTTTCCAATGTTTTTAATGGAAGCTGCTATGTGTAAATGGTTTCCCAATAATTTTTCATGGTGTAAGAGTTCATCTCTAAATTGTGCTTGAGCAATTCTCCCATAGTTTTCACTCTTTGTTTGTATAAGATGAATGTTAATAACTCTATTTCCTCCACCATTAGTTTATTTATGATATTGGAGATCTATGAGCAACATTATATGACTGTTGCATTATTGTAGAGAGTTTCTAAATATAGTTTTCTTTGTTTATTGACTATTGGAGAGGGGTAAAAATGTCTTTCTTGATTTCCATGACTACTACAATCCATCATCCTTTTCACATATTTTTGCCAATGGAAATCCTAGAGGCCATACTTAGTCCCAACCATCTCTTCATAGGCCGTGTGTGCCAATTGTGTGTGTTTGGGGTTTGTACATGGGTGGTACAAGTTGTATGCCTAGTGCACCAATGACCTCTTACTTCCTAGGGGTCACCCTTCCTCTGATTTCATATGAGTTGATGTAATTATTGTTTTGTCTCTTATACTGGAGTATCAAATTATTTCCACATACTTAGAGTTTTATTTTTGTTTTATTGATGTTCCCTTATTGCTTTGACATTAGTGTATTGGTCTCATTCACAACCTTTTTATATAGCCAATCATTTAACTTTCATCCCATACACATATTAATGGGAGTGGGAAACTTATGATGCTTCTTTGGTTAACATTATTATTGGAAATTTCACCTTTTTATTAAGTGTTGGATCCCCCGCCCCACCCCTC
>ML778746.1:872693-910429 GCA_009831015.1 Picea engelmannii
TTATGCCATTATTATAGTTCTTTGCATTTCATAAAGATAAGAGCATAATAAGCACAAGATCACTGAGAAATACACATCCACAATAGACACAACATTTATCTTGGGAAACCCTCTAGGGGAAGAAAACCCAGCAAAACTTCCTTCTCATAAATAGCTTATCAAAAGTTCAAGAGATAACTCAACCAATACAGAAAATCCTCCTCCAAGAGATGCACCACCTTTCTTCTCCTCTCACCAACTTGAAATGTCAACTTGCCTCATAAGAGAATGAGCAAGTGAAGTGTATGATATAAGTGAGGCGCTAGCCTCTTATTTATACTAATCTGGCACGTGTGAAGAGTCACCAACTGGCTAGGCCGACCTCTCTCACTGGGTGGGTAAATCCACCTTTAATTAAATCTGGCCCTTTTATTATAACTGCTGGGGCCGACTTCTTATTCTTTACATTATAATTGTCCAATGACCAATCCGAAAAAGGGGATTTGGTCCTTATACAATTACCGACTTGATTAATCCTCAATGGGGATTAATCTAATAATAAAAATAATAACAATGACATGATTAATCCACAATGGGGATTTAATCCAATAACAAAATAATAAGAATGCTCTTCGCAGTTACATTATTTCAACAATAAACAAATGGCCCTCAAGCAACAAAATAAGGACAATAAATTAGCACCCAAATATCATGGCCCCTAAAAGGTTTTTCAAAGTATTGGAAGTATGTATTACAAATTGGAGTTACATCCATATTCATGTGTACATCCATTCTTCCATGTTTCTTGCTTAAAGAAGGTAATCATAAACAAGATCCCAATTCAAACTATTTTAACAAAGAATAACGAAGATGGGAAAATCATGCTAGAACCAAAAAAATTTCTTGAAACAAGGATTAAAGAGATAATAAATCGAGCAATTACTGAGTACCTCATCAAATGGAAGAACCTACCATTGGAAGAGGCAACATGGGAAGATGAGTTCTTCATGCATAAACATCTGTGATTAGTCAAGTGTTGAGGACGACACTTTTTTGAAGGGGAGGGGCATGCTAATCCCTAGATAAAGCCCCATGTTGAGTATAAAACCCCTTATTAATCCCCATATATTAAATTATAACATTTCTAGTGTTATATTTGTATGTAGGCTAGAACCCTTCATTGTACCCTTGTCTCCTATATATATATACTAAGGAGACCTAGTCTTAGGATCATGATATCTGACCTTGTACATTTAATATATTTTAAAAGGAGGTTTGAAGTGGACTATCAGTCATTCAGTTTATATCATTCTCAAGTTGTTGGTTCATAACAAAATTTTGATGAGTCACTCTATTCAAAATCAGACAAAACCCCTAAAGGCAATGTTCTGCCTTTCATAGATCTTGGGTCATGGTAGAACTCCAAATTTATGATAAAAAATAACTCTTTACAACATTCACTTACTCCAACAAATTACATAATTAATTGTTAATTTTCAATTTTCATATGGGTATTCTCATTGCCATTATATTATATATATAATGATAATAGTCCTTTACAAGTGCACAACCTAAGTGGGACTAATGGTTAAGAACATGTGTTTCCTTCTAAGAGGTCACAAGTTCAAATCCAAAGGGAGTAGGATATGTATACCTCCATATACTTTAGCAGCCAAATCCCTGCGTGGAGGGGGTCCCTTTTCCCACAAATAAGGGGGTCTCATACACCAATTTAGTTTCTGGCTTGGTTGTGACCTTAAAATTATATTATTATTATTATTATTAAATTTTTGGGGGTTCTACTTATATATATATATTGGTGAAAAGTTGCAACTGTTGTTGTATTTGAGTATTTGACACATTGGTTATATATACAACAATGCTTACAACTTTTCACCAATATTTGTATGAAGAATGATGCTTATATATATATATAAGCATTGTTTTAGCCTTTTTTATTTTCATTTGTATATAGTGTGAAACATCACTAAACCTTCAATAAATCGTGTTTTACAATCAACGTAAACATTACAAAAAATATATTCACCTTTTCCCAATGTCCAATTTGTAGGTGACTATTGTGTATAACATATAAATAAGAGAGTTTACTGTGAGGTGCCAATGTTGTATAGATTTTAAATACATTTTCATGATAATCCTTTAATGTACATTGTGACTTTCTAACTACATTTGCATTTGTGTTTCCATGTTGGTCCCAACTTTTATCAATCATTCAACAAACAATAACGCATAGAATCCATGACTTTAAAAGGAAAAAAAAAATAAAATAAATCGGGCAGGGAATAAAAACATGATAATACATTGCTATATGCATTATTGCTTGGCCTCCTCCCATATAGTTGTAAGCATGTTTAATAAAAACTAATGCTATAAATTAAGAATGCAACCTCATAGGAACAAGTATAGGATGTCATTGTCTCTACATGTGACCACTTTCATGAACATCGATTTCAACCATCCCTATACCCAAGTGATAATTTTTTGTTTGTAGGATACGATTCACATATGTACAATAAGATTTTGAAAATAATATCTTGGCTATAGAAGTTCATGTTGTAGGTAGAGATTTTGAAAATACATTGGTTTTGCTTCCCTTAATAATTGAAAGAAAGGATTAAGGTGTATCATATTTGAGGATAGAAATATTATATTATAATATGGCATACTCTATCAATACCTAGATGTAGGTGTTCACCCCTGGTCCTCACTCTCTCACCAAGTGCTCCACCACCCTCTACCAGAAGGCACCCTTTTTGGCACCTTTTGATATGCATTCTCCACATGCATGACAAGGGTTTTTAACATTGATATTTTTAACATTTATATTCATAAACCTTCCATGGAGTTATGACTTAGGGTTCATTCACTTATGGTAGCTTCATTTATTCTACCATATAGCTTGCGTTGGTTCCTATTAAGTTTTTTGTTGATACTATTGGTTCTATTATGACCATCCTATGCCTAGGTTGAAACTTAATAACATCTATAATACTTCATTATCTATTCTCTCTGTTTGGAATGTCATAAAGGGAATAATAATAAGAATGAAGAGTAATATCATGGGTTTTGAGCCAATATCAATCACAACAAGATAGCTATGCATAGGTGGCATTACCTGAGCTATGCATAAGTGACCTCCTTCTTAACCTTGCTTTCATTTTCAACAATGTTTCTTGTAATGTACCTAGGGAGGTACCTAAGGGGATAATGAATGTAATATGGCCATAATCACAGAACAAGTCCACTAGGTAGTTAAGAGGTGTTATAATATTTAGACACTTAGGAGTTGGTTAAGATCAACTTGTTCTAATGCATCGTTAGGTAAAAGTGTGCTTCTTTAGTATGCATTAGTATGCATTTGTAGTTAGGTAATCCATTGGTCACAATATGTTCCTGACATAGAGTGATCTGATGACTCATATTCTCCTTGATCTTAACAACTACAGTGATATCTGACTTAACACCTGATTGGTCCATGATCCCTATTTAAAGATCATGGAGGGTTATTTTCCAATGATCGATTGTGGGAAAATCTCTTGTAAATCTCTCTATAATATTTTATTTTGCATTAATAAATTACTCCAAGTGGCCACGTTGGTTGGGGTCATGGATGTTTCCCCATAGGGGTTTTACAATGCAAAAACATCGATGTGTTGATATTTTATCTGGTTATGTGAATGGTTACTCAAGGTGTTTGTCCTCTGTTGAAATACTTGTGTTTTCAAAAATGGTATCAGAGCGCATTTGAAGACCCATTCATGTTGTAGATTAAGATCTTGAAGTTGTTTTGTCGCATCTTTGGTTTCTTCCATTTCCATATAGTTTTAAGATGAAAAGATTGTTCCATTACGTCTGGAACACTCGTTTCAGTTAGGAAATCCTTTTGTTTCGTTCGAAAAGGTGTTTTTTTTCCCAAGATACGACCATTTTAGTTGGATCTGGAGGTATAAATCCTGAATACACCCTTTTAATTTTTTACAGAGATAATATTTCGGTTTTATTTTGGTTTTTTATTTTTTATTTTTGAGTTTCCACTCTTTTCAATCTGCATATGTTTTTTTCTCTATGCTCTATGCGATCTCGGAAAATCAGAAACATAATGGAAAGGGTTTTCATGTCTACGTATGTTCTTTGTTGGACATTCTGTGTGATATTGGTAAATTAGAAACAAAGGGAAAATTTTCATTTTTCGGGTATGCTAATTGAGATCTAAAACTTGTCGTTGTTGAGAAGCAATTTTTGTGTGTGTGTGTAAATGCATGAAAATAAGTTTTTATTGAGCGCACATTCCAATACCATCTTCCAAAACAACAAAAACAATCCTCGTTCTTAACACTACAACGTGTTTTTCACTAGCTCACTTAGTTGAAAGTTACTTAGTAAGATTTATTGAGTTCAAGTCTCTTTTTTGTTACCTTTTTTTGAAAAGTTCATGCATTCATTATAAAGTGAATTTCACTTAATTATAAAAGTGAATCACTATTAAATAACTTTAATATATTATTTGAAATTATTTGTTTTGCATGCAACTTTCATTTATAAAGTAACTTCACTGTAAAAGTGATTCTCGCTTATTCTATAAAAGTGGATCACTTCATAAAGTAAATCATTTAAAAGTGAACTTATAGAAAAATTTAGATAAGGAGGAGCATCACTACGTGGACCAAATTCTGCTTTCCACATGGCTCTTTGGTTATCGTTTATGCCTTTTTTCAAAAGGGCATAACTTTCACATCTGAAGTCCATTTTTTTTGAACAACCTATTTTTTCGAGATATTTCCATCCAGACCATTAGTTTCATATTTTTATGCATACTTTAATGTGGATTATCCCAATAATATTTTGCTTACCATTAACAACTACTTTTCATGGAAATTCCATATGGAAGATGTATTAATAAGTAAAGGATTGTATCGAATTACCTTGGGAAAAGAACTAGAACCCACTAATGATGAAAAAAAATTCAAATGGGCTAATAAGAGTTACAAAGCACATGGACTAATCATAATCTCCACCTCTCGTGATTTAAGGTTTCACCTTCAAAGAATTGATGCTTATGATGCAACTTGGACTATGCTTGATGCTGTGTTTGGTAAAAAAAATATTATTTGAGCCCACCAGATAGAAAATCAGGTAATGACTCTAAGTCCTGATTATTTTCCTTTCATTGAATATTATTTATTTAAGTTCAAAACACATAGAATTTTAAGTATAGACTGCAAAATAGATATGAAGGAAGATTGATGCATCTATGATATCCTTTCTAAGCTTGGTAGCGCATATTTTGTCTTTGTATCTACCTTTTATGCCACTAGAGATGCTATAGTGAGTTCCTATAAATATCCCACTCTTGAGTCTTTTGTGATGCTTTGATTAGAGAGAAAGATAAACTTGTGCGACTTGGAGTGATCAACACTGTAGGTACCTCCAAAAAATCCTTAGTAGCCTAGTAGAAAGATAAATCCAACAATCCCAAGAAGCAACATCCTCGCCACAACAACAAGAAAAACAAGGGTCACAAACCCTCTCAGCCAAATTTCATTCTTAATGGTGACAAAGGAGCAAAATATAAAAATAAGAATAGTAAAAGACATTGGCAATTTTGTGGGAAATATGGTCATGTGGAGTCAAAATGTTTTAAGAATTTGGAAGCTTTAGAAGAAGTGATGAAGAAGCACAACATCAGTATTGATTCTTCTTCTTCTTCTTCTCATGGACATGCAATTTGTGCTTCTAGTTTCTCCTTCAATGCAACTTGTACTTATTCTTTTGATGAGTGGCTTATTGATGAAAACTTTAGAAGCAGTGAAGAAGCACACCATCAATATTGATTCTTATTCTTCTTCTTGATTCTAGAGCATATTATCATATTGCTAAGGATAAAGCCATATTTTCTTCTCTAAATGAATGTAACACCAAGAAAATATTTGTTGGTGATGATAGATCTCTTAGTGTTGTAGGGTCTAGAACAGTCCTGGTAGATAATGGTCATTTCAATGATGTATTATGTGTTTCATGCAACCTTCTACCAGTATATTAGATCACTCATTTAGGTGAAGGTAAAACTGTAGAGTTTTCACCTCACCAAGTTGTAATTAAGGATTTAAAATATCCTAAGCATATCCTCGCAACTTGAATTGTTGATGATATTCCCATGTTGTACAAGTTTGACAACTTTCGGTCATCATATTTTCCATCAGTTTTTGTTTCTCATAGCAATGAATTGAGAAAAATTTGGCATGAGCGATTTGGTCATATAAACTATTGCTCATTGCAACAACTATGTAATCAAAAGATGATGATTATTCTTCCTCTTGTTTCTTTTAGAGATGGTGTTTTTGTCGATTGTGTTCTCGGAAAACATCATCATGACAATTTTGAAAAATGTGCCTCTTGGAATGCATCGGCCCCTTTGCAGCTTCACAGTGAACCTAGCTAGTAGAAAAAGAACACACAAAGCTTGTGAGAGAGAAGAGAAGAGAGAAAGCTTGACAAAAAAGAATGAATTGTATTCCACGCAAAAAGAGTGAACAATTTACAATAGATATAGTCTACATGAGTATCTAATGTGCCACAGTAGTGATCTAGAGAGATCTAGACACTCACCGATAGAAACCAAAGTAATCTGCCACCTAATCCTAGTTAACTGGTCCATGCAATTACCAGTTAACTAAGTCACATGTGTGGAAGTGAGAGAAACACATGAAATCACAAGATATGCACCCTATTTTCCACATGCATGAGATATGTGCACTCCTAGTGAGGAAACCAAGGTGAAAATGTAACTGCTAGTGATAAAACTAGGGTTTCCATGCATGAGTGACCCCAACTAGTCTAACTGACATGTAACTGACTTTGAACGGAAGAGGGAAGGAACCCTATTTTGTAGGAGGTTCCCTAATTTGTAGGGGAATATTCTCAAGAGAGAATATTTTCATCTAGGGAAGAACCCTCAATATTAGACTATCAACCTTAGGAAAATAATTACCTAGGTGAGTCTATAATATTTCCAACACCCCCCTGAATAGTACTAGGGTGTACATGATGAATGGGTCCTGACAGCCAAGGCCATATTAGGTACCCATTGTACAATGCATCTAAGAATGAAACACTAAAAAAATATCGAAAAGAGGGAAAACCTCATGGGAAATCCCCCTCTCGCCTCCCCCAAAGTATAATGCATAAAAAATGAAGAAGGAACAAAAGAAATTGCTAAGTAACTGTGTCCTTCACTCCAAGATGATCGCACAAGAAGTGGAACTTCTACTCAGTAAATGTCTTGGTGAATATGTATTTGAATATGTAGATGTCTGTATGGATCCGATGAAGTAGATACACCAATGAAATGTTCACATATATCCACTTTCTCTTACTGGGAAGAAGAACATCCAAATCCCCTTCTTTCATGTAAATTTATAATACAGATTCCCTTCAGCCTCTGCATATGCCCGAGGGTTAAATGCAAGAACTATGTAGAAATGGATGTGCATTATTGGTTTTGTAGTTTTGAGAACACGTGGATCTCCCTCAAACTGGAATGTCATCCTTCTATGATAAGCAGGATCATTTGTAAGATAATTGATTGTTGATAGGATGGAATATGCCCATTTGGGTATCTGATGTTCAGATGCATGCATGGGGCATGAGTAAGTATCTACATGTGGCTCTTGAGATGCATGCATGGTGCATGCAAAATTGTTTGGATGTGTCTCCTAAGATGCATGCATGACACATGAAAAAGTGTTTATATGTGGCTCATGAGATGAATGCATGGTGCATGAAAAAGTATATGCATGTGGCTCCTGAGATGCATGCATGTCACATGTAGAAGTCCTTTCATGTGGCTCTTGAGATGCATGCGAGGCACATGAAGAAGTGTTTTCATATGGCTCTTGAGATTCATGCATGCCACATGAAAAAGTGTCTGCATGTGGCTCTTGAGATGCATGCATGGCACATGCAAAAGTGTCTTCATGTGGCTCCTGAGATGCATGCATGAAACATGCATAAGTTTCTTCATATGACTTTTGAGATGCATGCATGGTGCATAAAAAATTGTTCATGTTTGGCTCCTGAGATGCATGCATGGTGCATGTAAAAGTGTCTACATGTGGATCTTGAGATGCATGCATGGCATATGAAAAAGTGTCAGAATGTGAATATTATGTAGAAGGATCTTCATACTGAGAGGCTTTATCTTCTAGTGTATTTTTAGCTATATCTATCTTGTCAATCTCCTGCATGCAATATTCACATTCTTCCTTATTCCTGAATAGAATCTCCATTCTGGTCCATAGTTTGCCTGAAGTTGAGAGTGATTCCTCCTCTACATGATATTGTAGTTTAGGAGAAAAAAACATACATATAAGTCTGGGAGCCATGTCTTGTCTTTTGAGAAAATTATTTTTCTCATCGGTGAAATCAAGCTCTACTAATATTTCCATGGTAATCCGATACAAGCTTCTGCATCTAAGTTGATGCAGAATTTTTAGCTTCCACTCGAAGTAGTTATGAGGCATGAGAAGTATTGCCAATGAGTAATCCATGTTTTCTAACTGCATCTTCGTCATGTACTTGCAAATAGAAATGATTATGATATTTTCCCTAGCAATCAAGGTGTTGGCACCCAAAGTTTTGGGTTTATTTCGCGTGTGTGCACAAACAAAGTTGTATGTTCTCTCCAAAGTTTTGCATGTGCCTAAGGTAATATGAAAAGGATGGAAAATAGTGTGTGAAGGAATGAATTTTGACAGTGCACAATAGGCCTAAAAGATTACTAAATGTGCATCGGTCCTAGTTTTTATGCACACCAGAAATCAAGAAGATGCATGTCAGAATCAAGAAAAGAATTGTCGGAAATCCTCTCAAATGATTTATACCAAAAACAAAATGGATCGTGGAGATGAAAAAAGATGATATCGAAAGGAAATTTCCCCAATTCCTGAAGGCTATGTGGACTACATGCAGGTGCCAGAAGCATGAGAGACAATTTTTTCACTCGAGTGAGTGGAGCAAAGCAATAAGAGATAGAGCTCCCAAGAAGAGAAAGCTATAAAAGGAAGTAGTGATATTAGAAATGGAGCTAGATAGATGTTTAGATGAGATCCATTAAGTCCTTGGTACCGAGTTCACTCTAAGAATGTTGTAATTCTATAATTATTTTGAATATATCACTGAGTCTGTTATATGTCTGAAGTCTTGAGAGAATGTGTATTGAGAAGTGTTTTGTATTTATAAGGATTTATATAGAGAATGTATGAAGTTATGTGGCTTCCATATATGTATTCTATGTAATGTATGCTTCTATTGTAATGCAATGAAACTGATAATAAAGATGCGACAACTCTGATATATTTTGTGTCTATCATGCATGAGGTGGATATGTGTGTATTTTTTTACTTCTTAGTACTAATAATTTGTCAGATATGAGTTGCATGAATGTCAACCCCGATGGATCTTTATGTGTTTAGCCTTCATCCCTATCACACGACCTCTATAATCCTCTCTACATATCAGGTAATACCTTGTTGAGGATTGATATGTCAATGTTATGGGGTGTTTTTTGGTCAACTCAGGACGAACGTTGGGTCTAAAATCCCCAACATTAAGGACATGTGCAAGAATGGAATAAAATGCTAGAAAATGGTTTTGTTGCGAGGACCTGAAAGTATTGTCGGGAATGATGAAGGCGAGAGATGAGGCATCATCCATCCCAAGAGGAAATTAAATACTAGTTTATTGCGAAAGAGTGTGAGTTTTCTTGATGAAAAACTCAGGGGATGAAAGTGAATGTGAATAAATGGAAATATGACTATCTTTACATGAATATGCATGAATTTTTCTTTGTTAAACTTCCTTGTTTGCTGTATGAATGGATAAAAAGGAAAACTACTACCAATTATACTATGTGGCCTTTGGAACTAGTGGTTTGGCATCAAGCCAAGCTTGAAATATTGAAAGTATTGGATAATAAGTGGACTCGATCTATTGACTTCTGGTTTTCTTGAGTAAACGGAGGCTACATTGTTGAGTTTTCCATGGAATACACTGATTCTTTCAATGAGGCTCAAAGAAAGTTTGTGGAAGGTCCAAGAAAGCAGATGCTGAAAGAGATTCCACTTTGGATAAAAATGTTGTTCATGGAGAAAGGGCTGATGCACATGAAGCTTGATCGAATGTCTAAGTAAACTCCCCCAATGTGCAGGGGGGGTTACAAAGATGGGCGACAGACAGAGAGAAAATGCATCCATTGAGGAGGATCTAGAAATTATTGAGATGAGGTGAGGAATGGAATGGACCCAAAGGAGCATAGGAGAAAAAGATCCAATAGGTACACAATAAGAGTTGAGAAAATAAAAAAAAGCATAGCGGAGAGGGAAAAGAGTTAGCCATAGGCGTGCAACGAAGGGTTGGTACCGAGATGAAGAGAAAATGGATGACACTAGGTAGTAGCAAAGAAGAGTATGTTGTGCCAGAGTGGAGCATAGATGAGGATAGGCATGTGAAGAGGTGTGGCATAGAGGATAAGGTGTCTAGTGGGGATACCAGTAGTGATACTAGTAAGGGCTTAGATGATGAAGTCAACACCCCTTGGATGTTACAAAGTAACACAACCTTAGATGAAGATGAAGCACATAGTAGTGGTACACTAATAAGAGAAAACGATGGTGTGCAAAGTAGCAATGCACTGTTAGGAGAAGAAGATAGTGTGTAAAGTGCTAGTGTGCATATAGGACCAAAAGACAAAGTGCAGATTTGTGGTGTACAGATAGGACATGAAGGTAAAGCACAACATGTTGGTGCATCGGAAGAAGAGGAATATGGAGGCTCTACTAGTGGCGGGGGAGACAAATTTTCAATAATAGATGGTCTTTCATGGCTACAAGTAGGCAACTCTCTGGGTCAATTGAAAAGAAATTTCAGAAGAAGATGGACTTACCCCCTTTGTCCCAACCCCCTTGCACATTTTTAATCAAGAAGAAAAGATAACATATAATGAAGAAATTTTAGTAGAAGAGAGAGAAGAAGAAGATAGAAGCAAATATATGAGTGAAGAAAAAGGTGAAGTCAACACTACTTTACCCCGAGAAGTATTAGTGTTGAGAAATCAAACCCCTAGTAGTCAGAGAGGAGGAACTAACTTGAGTTTGAGGATGGAAAATCAAGACAATACCCTGAGGCTACCGGTGTTCGATGGAATGGGTAAATATGATGCAAAGAAACATTGGTTTACATGTGAATAAATATGGTCTGTGAAGAGAATCACAGACGAAGTAGCCAAAATTGTGCAACTAGAGACCATGTTCAGGGACAGATCCTTGATGTGGTATATGAAGTATAGGGATACCATGCCAGTGGGAGAGATGAGGTCCCTAGAAGAGATTAAGTGGGATATAATTAGGGAGTTCTAGAAACCTAAGTTAGAATCCCAATGTACCACATAGATAAAAGAGATCAAACAGAAGGAAGGTGAGATTGTATGGGATTATGACCAACAATTTAAAATTTTGTTGGATAGGATAATTCTCCAAATACAAGATGTGCAACACAAAGAATGGTTTATTGCGGGGTTACTTCCCCATATCCAAGTTCCTCTCACTCAACAAAAGGTGACAACTCAAGTGGAAAAAATATAAGTTGCAATGCGCCTAGAAGCTACACTGCAAGGGGAGGAGATGTTGGCAGGTTTGGCGCATGTGTAGTCACAATTGGCCAACCTTACGATGCAGTTGCAAGATATGTCTACGACGAAGGTCGTGCATGAGCACGTATGGTGTACCACCTGTCACTCAAAAGGGCATCATATATATGAATTCCATGTACTACCAAATTATTTGTCAATGGGTGCATCGAGTCCATTTCCATCTGGGCAAACAAAATTGTGTGAAATATGTAGACAATGGAGCCATGTGTCACCGCATTTCCCAACTTTTTAGAAGTGTCATCCAAAAACCATACTTCGTTCTTCGAGTTTTTTTAATTCTGTCAGGAATGATGTCAATAAATTCCGATCTCTCCAGTTGATGCAAGATAATACTCATGATTCATTCTGGGTATAGGAAGAGCACAAGGGTGGTGAGCACAAAAATGTGGAAAGAGGTGGATACCAAGGAGGTCCCCTAGGTGGATATGGGCATGGTTGAAAATGAGGACATGGAAGAGAAGGAGGTAGACCCCCCGGATGTTTTAATTGCAGAGAGATTGGTCATGTATCAAGGTTTTGTACCAAGCCACATGTGCTTTGCACATACCACTATAGTTTTGAGCATGTCACCGAAGACAAAAATACCAATTGCAACATGGTGCATGCAGAGTTGCACAAGAATAAGAAGAACAATGAGGAGGTGGATGTCCAGGTAGTAACTCGAGGAGAAAAAATAGGAGTAGAGTTTGAGCATGGTGAAGGCTCAAGACAAAATCCAGACGAGAATATAAGGAAGGCATCTCATCTCCCTCCATGGTTTGATGTTTCCCAACAAAAACATTTCCTGCGTAATGCATATAAAGAACTGGAAGAAGAAAGATCGCATGAGGAGCTGCAATGCGTGACACAGAAGTCAATTGAAGAGGTTAGGATCAGAGAAGAAGTACATAGGGTGACACAAAGGTCATTGGAGGAAGCTCATATCTACAAAGAGGTACAACGCATGATGTAGCAGTTGTTGGAAGAATCTCACACGCCCGAGGAATTGTAGTGTGTTACACAAAGATATTTGGAGGAAGATCGCATACACAAATAAATACAATGTGTGATACAATGGTCAAAAGAGTAAGCTCATAGAAATATTGAGTCTCAATGTGATGATTAGAAAGCACATGAAGAACAACACCAGGAGGAATTGCAACATGCAATGCGCACAAAAGTCTTGCATGACTTGGGTCGCAAGGAAGTATCTAAAGACCAATTAAGTTTTTTCTTGCATTGTTGTTTGTGATTGTTGAATGATTCAAATGCTAAAAGTAATTTGACACAAATGTTAGCTACTTGCATGAAGGAACAAGGAATGGAGGCAACCATATCAACTTAATTGCTAGAAAGAGATGTGTATCAGGTCAACAAGAAAAAGCGCTCTGGCCAAGGATTTAAGACGATAAAATAACTTGGTGGCTATGACATGGATGGAGTCATGTTGGATTTGGGTTCCAAAGTGAATATTTTTATGAAGAAATCTTGGGAGGTGATGGGTAAACAAAAGTTGGTCTGGTCACCCATCCAACTGCAGTTGGCCAATTAATACAAAATCTACCCAATAGGCCAACTAGAGTAGGTGGAAGTACATATAGAGGGAGTAAAAACAAAGGTTAACTTTGAGGTCATAAAAATTATGGATGAATCTGATCCATGCCCTGCATTACTTGGCATTGATTGGGACTTTGATAATAATGTGGTGTTGAACCTGAAGAAAAGGTAGATGTCATTTGAAATAGACACCTTGCGCGTGGTATCACCACTAGATCCATATGAAGGTGACAGGTATAATGAGATAGTGGATGACGATGTGAGGATATCAGTCATTGAAAATATTTATAAGATCATAGGTCGCAAGGAAGACTACATCAACCCCACCACAGATGGTTAATTAAGTTGGAGAAGTGTCAAGTCTTATGACACAAATTCTGAGGATGCCATGGATAGGTGGAAAAACAAATATGAAGTGTTAAGAAGGAGGTGCATGCATATATCTATAGAGGAGCAAGAGGAAGAATTTGGATCATATCAGTACGATGGATTGGATCTAGTGGACACATTTATTTCATGGATACAACACATTTCTGAGCCTCCAAGTGCTCGTGCACTTGATACAATACTCATGGGAATTCCTACGCACTTCTAGGCTACACATCAAGAACCTTATTGTGAATGGGAAGTTGTCGAAGCATCCATGCGAGAAATATTTTGACCAAGTGTCAACATTCGTTTATACACATGTGCTTGCAAAAGGCACTGGATAACTAAGAAACGATGCAACGCGCATGGTAAATATGTGAATTTCCACTGCAAGCTACCCAAGAAATGCCCTATATCCCTGATTCCCCAATTCTACTTTGGGAAAGGCACGAGAACCTCAAAATCCCCTGACTATCTATTCCTTGCACGAATCTTCATTGAGCATATAGATGACTCCAACATCACTATCGATGAAATTTTTATTCCATGGATCCTACCAGAACCAATCAAGCCTACTCTCCTACCTCCTGCGTAGATGCTGACCAATTGTTCTTGCATGTGGTTACATTGTGACCCATCTAGGGTCTCCCTATCTCTTTAAGCTACTAGTCAAATCTCGTCGGGGTGAATAGGACCATGCACAACACCCCCGACGAGTAAATTCACGCATGTCTCATGTCATCTACGTCTTCATTAATTTCGAATATATGGCGGTGAAAAAATATTTGTAATATTAATGGTCAAAGTGACATGTAGTTCTCACATGTCCACTTCATCTAATTTCGGGAATGACAACTGATTAACATTGTTGGAAAGAGGACGATCTCCTCGATTCAAAGTAAAAGATAAATTTACTTACAAGAATTGGCGTAAATATTGACATTAATGAGATAATGACAAAAAAACCTTGAGCACGACGAATCTAATGGTTGGACTAGGGTAGGGTATCATCCAACTCAATAAAAAAATGGGACAATAACGTTTCATGCATGACTAGTCAAGTGTCATTATGGACTAATTCTATTAAGAAACACCCTAAAATTCCACTTCCTCACCTCTTTTCTCATTGTTGCACACACTCACTGATGCAAATCGCGTGACCTCCCGGTCTCTCGATCATTCATAGGAGACAAAATGGCTCTCAGATCATCAATAGATCCTATCTAATGCACATAGGTCCCATAATTTTTGTTGCAGGCTCAACACAAATCCTAATGGGCATTTATATGAAGCCCCTTTACTCCTCGGGTTTAAACCACAGGCTCTTTCCCTTTTATCCCTGACAAAATCTCATGTGACAATGGGTTAGCACCACACATTGTCCAAAAATGTGCTACTTTGTAACTTCGGGACTTCGATGCTTTGGGACATTCAGCCAAAACTCAACACTCCAATCCACCCGGAGTGTTACCATCCGAACTCGGTCATAAAGTGACTTGAATGACAATTGTGGGTTTTATCATGTCCTTCCACTCTCCTACCCATTAAATAGTTAAATATAATGGTTGGTAGGGATCCTCTCCCCTCCACGATCTATGGTGGAGATTAAATCCAAGACTCCTAGCTTCAGATTTCCCTCCCTAAACAACACAATGACCAAACTCCCAGATTGTTGAATCATCGAAACATTGAGGGATAGAAGATCAACAAAGGTGGGGATTTACTGCGGACTTCGGAGCTTCGACACCTCCTGATCCAAACAATACGACATCCAAACTCCCAGAGTAGTGAAATTATGAATCATTGAATCATGAGATCTACGACCCACCTTCTCTCCACTTGATCTATGAATAAGACTCGCTCCGAGACTTCGGAGCTTCCGGGATCCGCAAATCCAAGACAATAACCAATTCTCCTGGATAGTTGAAGTGTCAAATCCTGAAATCTAAATTCCTCAGGGATCTACGGATGATGTTCCCCTCATCCTAGATCAATGGTTGGGAACTTGTCTTCCTTTGCTCTGTGCTCTCCTCTGATCAAGGCTTGATCCAACAGCCCAACTCAAATTTGGCGGCCGATTTGACGACTGTTGTAGTTTTCTCCTCCGTCATGGCTCCACTTACACAAAGGGATTTTCTCAAGTTATCAAAGGCTTGGCCTTTGATTTCTTCTCTCAGGGATGACTCCTTGGCATACTTACTGTCATGAATAACTATCTCTCCTGAGATTGTAATTGCTTCGAACTTCAAAGAGGCTTGAACCTTTGTTCCTTCAAACAAATCCTTGTGCCCTCCTGGCACTCACTTTATTCCGCTTGAGCTTATGAAAATATTAAAGTGTTCCTTCAGTGTCATCCTGACACTTTGTGATCTTCCTCCTGAGCTTTACCAGCACTTTGAAAAAGTGTTGGCATCATGCACTCCTTGCGCTTTCTCTCCCGAGTCTTGGAATTCAAAGAATCGTCTACGCACTACTTGCACTTACTTTGTCGATACTTGCACTATCTCTCTTTAGCTTGACATACCCTTAGACTTGGTCCTTAGCACACTCCTTGTGCTAGTATCCTATCCCTCTTGAGCTTATGACTAGTTCTGGTGTGCCCATTTGCCACTCTTCTCTTGAACTTGAAACTGAGTTCTTGTGCACTTTGTTGGTCACTATAATTGCTTAATTAATTTAAACAATCAAGTGTTACATAAATTGTCAACCCAGGGAAGTTTGTTATTTCAAAGGTAACCATGCACTATATATGCTCAATTCCAAAAGCAACCTAGAGTTGTAGTAAAGAAAACTTATATCAATCACACTTGCCTTGGATGGACTGAAGTTCTAACTGGAATTACAGAAAAGAAATCTAGTTATTGCAGAGCTTAAAGAGATGATTAATCTAAAGAATCTTGGATTACATTAAAATAAAAACTGCAACAGGAAAGAACAACTATTCTGTAACCAGAGAACATGACCCTATTCCCAAGCAGGAACTTCAGTACTTTGTTTCTGATTAACACACTTTCATGAACTCATTAATGCAGTGAAGGCTAACTATTTTAACAGAGAACATGACTCCTAATTCCTTCCCTTAAGAAGGAACCTTCAGTACCAGTCTTTGATTAACACAGTCATGAAAATAAATGAAAGCTGACTATTTCTAACAGAGAACATGACTCCTAATTCCTTCCCTTAAGCAGGAACCTTCAACACCAGTCTCTGATTAGCACACTCATGAAAATAAATGAAAGCTGACTACTTCTAACAGAGAACAAGACTCCTAATTCCTTCCCTTAAGCATGAACCTTTAGTACCAGTCTCTGATTAACACACTTCTTCAAATTCATCACACATGACAAGCATAAACCATATGAAAACAATGTAATGTTCAGTAAGACAGAGTTCAATAGTGTTTCAACAAAGTAGAATTCATTAAAGTAGTGTTTCAGCAAAACAAAAATTAATCAAGGCATAAACAAAAATCACACTAACACACTATAAAACTAACGGGTGAATCTTGTGAATAAGGTGGGCCCTCCCTTCTCACAAGATTTCCCTGAGACGAAGAGACTAGATAAGGATGCTCAAAACCGTCTTTTATTCATCTATCAGTGTATTATATTACAATCTAAAAATGAAGTACGTCCTTCTCTGTGAAACTTTCTTAGTACAAAAACTAGCGATCCTTTCGAATGATGATTTCCTCTTATTTAAAGAGGGAATCCCTTCGATACAATTGATCAAAAAATATAGATGTATATCTGAGTCCTATTCTTAGTCAGATCAACTTTCTAAACTGGAATAGGATGTCCTAGTATCCTGCAATAGAATGCTATTACAAGTGCTGAATGAGGTGTTGCTGTTACGGATGGAGTAACAGTTCTTCCTTGTTGCTGTTGTTGCATGCTGTTTTGACATCACAAATCGCGGGCTGTTTCAGCCACGGGATTTGCGCTCTGACTGTTTCATCACTTCTCAGGTAGCAGTGATGGTTGATGCTTGGCTCACAGTGTGGCTGTTGTAGTCAATCTGTGTGAGTTGTTGTTGACCACAGACTGTGTAACGACTTCCTTGTGTTTCAACATTGTTGACCATAGACTGTGTAACAACTTCCTCTGTGTTTCAACATCGTCAACCATAGACTATGTAACTGCTTCTGTGTTTCAGCATCGTTGACCATGGACATCGTCAACCATGTGTAACAGCCTCCTCAGTATCATCGACCATGGACTGTGTAGCAGCTTCTGTGTTTCAACATCGTCAACCATGGATTGTGTAACAACTTATGTGTTTCAGCATCGTCGACCATAGACTGTGTAACAACTTCTGTGAATTTTTGTTTCAGCAACAGGCCTCAAATGCTAATCTGCAGTTTGAACTGTTTCAACACTTATACATTTCTAATCAATGGTTAAGTACGAGGGTAATGTGAAATTATATGTAAAACAGATTAAACGTATAGTAAAGAGAAGAGACGTTATATACCTTTGGAAAGATAGGATAAAGTGATAATATGAGTTTAAATGTGAGTGATCAAGAGTGTAATGGTGGAAAAAAGTATGGGCAAAAAGGTACATTGTGTGGTCCTAACATCCCCCCCAACTTAAAGTGTTGCATGTCCTCAGGCAACTTCAGTCTGAATCAGAGTCTGAATACCGACTCTGAGCGTGCAAGTTACTCAAGCAATAGCTGTGGGAGGTACTATTTGTTGGCGCTTTGAACCCTTGGACTCGTTGGAACCTTTTCCAAGCTGTTGTTTCTATCTTCTTAGGCAACTTATAATGGATTTGATATCTTTCTATTTGCATCCAGAGGATAGGAAAATAAAACCGGTACCCTATCCAGCTTTCAACACATTGCTGAACACACTGGATGTAGTTAGGTACCCTAGAGATTTCTACCTTGAGGTTAGTGGGGATAAAAGATTGTGTTCCTGTCTTTTCTAAGTGGATTGTTTCCAAAACAGGTTATTTTCCTGGAGGGCAGCAATCTCTATGGATCTGATGAAGTGTTGACAATCCTGAAGCACTATTGATTGTAGCTGCTGAACATGTTCAGTCATCCCTGGTTTCTTTAAGAACTGATAATATTCTGTGACAAAGGTAGCTGCAATCTGTGGTTCTGGTCTTATCTAGAGAAGGCAGTTGTCTTCATTGTGCTTGGCAGCTAGGAAGTCATTCTGCCATAAAATCTGATTGTGGAGAAAGGAGGTGAATGCCTGAATCTGGATGTCCCCAACAAGAGGGTTAAGGTTCAGCTTCCTGTTCTCAGGGATGGCCTCATTATGAAAGTATTCCTCACAGAGGAGGTGTTGATCCCTAGTAGAGGCTTCTGCAAAAGTTTTGACAAAATCTGTTGGGTGTAGTACTGCATGGGGTTTGGCCTCTGTGATTGATTTGATCTGAAACCATGTAAGTCATTCCATAAGGAACAAGGAGTAATTACAGGATGGTTTCCTGGTAGCCAATAGCTTTTGTACCAAGTCAAATACCAGGGCCAATCTGCCTTTCAACTCTTTTTTCTGTTTCTTAAGGGCTCGAGCTTCCTGGCGTGTCTATTCTAAAGCTTCCCAATTTGAGTAAGTGTGATTTATCCAGATTTTTCTGTGCTCTTGCAGGCTTTTGGCCTGTGTAGCAACATACTCTTTCTTCCATTTCTATATTATTTCCTGCTCATCCCATGGCCGAGTCTGTGTTTCAGCGTTGCAAGTAGTGGGGTGAGGTACAGTCTGAGTAGATTGTTCCACAAAAGTGTGGATATCGATCTGGCTGGGAGGTGTAAATTCCTCAATAGGCACTGTTTGTATAGATTTGTTGACAAAAGCAAGGGTTTGAAATTTGACATTTGTTTCAGGGCAGGGCTCAGTCTTAGTCTTGGGGAATCCTACTGGTTCTTATGTTTCATCTATAGCTGGTTCTTGTGTGACAGCTATGGCTGGTTCTTGTGTAACAATAGGTTCTTCTTTGACTGCAAAAGTTGGAGGAGTAGGGGAAACTCCTGGCATTGGGACTTGAATTACCTTGTAGCCTTCTTGATAGAAGATATCCCCACATTGACAACACATATATTCTTTACACGGGCTCTCTGTTGTAGTCCCCTCTGACATGGTTGCTATACGAGCTAGGGTGTGCAAATTAAGTTCCTTTTCATATGCTTCCTTTTCCATGGCTATTTATTGCTTGTATGCTTCCAGTTCAGACTTTAGAAACTCATTTTCTTGCAAAACAGAGGCCATTGTAGGTTCTGGTTGAGGGATGACTGGTTCTTGTGTGGCAGTCACAGCGTTACTAGGTGGTTCTTGTGGAGCGACTACAGGAATGGCAGTTGATTCTTGTGTTTTAGCTTCTTGATGTAAGAAGAATAATGTTGTAGCACCCTAGACCTATGATTCCTGCATCTCAGTATCAATATCAGTAGTTGGTTCTTGTGTTTCAGCTACTGAATGAGTAGTTGGTTCTTGTGTTTCAGCTACTGAATGGGTAGCTGGTTCTTATGTTTCAGCTACTGAATGAGTAGCTGGTTCTTGTGTTTCAGCTACTGAATGGGTAGCTGGTTCTTGTGTTTCAGCTACTGAATGAGAAGTTAGTTCTTGTGTTTCAGCTACTAAATGGATAGCTGGTTCTTGTGTTTCAGCTACTTGATTTGAAACAGATGATGTCGCAACACCCTAGGCATCTGGTTCTTGTGTTTCAGTGTCCATGGGTGGAATAGGCAAAGATTCCGGCAATTGGGAGGTTAGAGGTGTACGGGGTATTAGTCGGATGGGTTGGGGATCTATGGTGGTGGTCGTAGTGGCTGCCCTTGTTGAGGGACTTGTTCATTTCCTTTGTAAAAATGGTGGAAAGAAAGGAATTTGCTTTCATTTTTGTGGGGGTCTTTCCTCAATGATGGGACAGGGGGAATTGTCTGGCTCAGAATCATCACTGAGAATATGAAAGGTGGGGGTAGATGATTCTGGTAAAGTATGGGGCGGGCTTGGTATGGTAGGGGGGTTGACTGGACTGATTGGTTCTGTAGGTGGACTGTTAGATTTTTCTGGAGAGTCTGGAGGGTTTTGTGGTTGCTGTCCCTGAAGATTTTCGAAAATTTCAGCAACTTCTTGGGGGTTTATGGATGGGTTGTTTAGTGGAAGGTTTTGTTGGGAAAAACTCCTTTGGATAAGCAGTTGGACGAGACGGTGATGGGTGAGTGAAAGGGCGGGATCTTTAGCCTTTTTGCAGTAGTGCGACATATTTTTAAGACATCCGAGCAGATAATAAGGAATATTCACCAATCTATTATGTCGTAAATGAGACAACAAAAGAAAACCGTGTTGGTAGACTACCTGGTATCGGCCTTCGCAGGTAAGGTAGTGTTTGATGAATTTTGCAACTTCCGGCCATGGGGGCGACAACGAGCTAAGTTGGACACCCCGGCCTTTAAATACAATTTGTTCTTCTGGCAGGAAGAAGTTCTGCTGGGCATTTCGAATGACATGTTTACGGCTGAACATGCGAATGCCATTGGTGGGGAGACCCGAAACCTGTGTTATATCCTCTTCTGTTACTGAAATTCAGACCCCTTGAACAATGGAATGGTCTTCCTGCAGGTTTTGAGTGAATTGCAGAACCTGTTGTTCATCATATCCCTGGAGTCTCTGAAAATAATTGAGCCATCCTGCCTGCTGAAAAATTTGATAAGCTACTGGATAATGTTCTAACAAGGCTGTCGTGGCGGGTTCGTTCCGTATAACAGAGCCTCCCATAGCTACCAGCTCGGTAAAATACACCGTCAAAGAGTTTGAGTAACAACTTCTGCACAGAGTGAGTTTTCCGAGTGAAGGTATGCAAATGGTGGTAAAGCACGCGAAAGGATGGTAAAATAGGAATGACGGTAGTGGATTCGTGTGAAATGATGGTATAAAAGGTTTGATATGTCCTCCCTTCCCATCAAGTGCGGCTAATAATGATTTCACTCGAGTGTTCATAATGATTTGGAATCTTCTCATTAACTATAGCTTAACTGTATTACATAAAATTTACATACCTCGCCTTACCTTCTGATTCGTGCTGCAAACAAAATATAATGCCTGATAGTTCTGCAGTGGTTGTGGCGGAGAATTTTGATTTGTTAGATGAATTGGATCAAGGATTTATTGACTGGAAGGACGAACTATAGTATGAGAGCATACAATCTTGCGGATTGATAATGTTGAAAAGTTGGTGTTTCAGCAACAGAAAAGAACGGGGCGAAACAATTGCTGGACGGTGTTGTTTTGTTGATGAGAAAATGTGAAGAACTGCTGAACAATGGTGTTTCAGCAACAGGAGAAACGGGGCGAAACAATTGTTGGACGGTGTTGTTTCGTCGATGAGGAAGGTGAAGAATTGTCGGACTGTAGTGTTTTGGCAATAGGGAGAAGGCAAAAAGTTGTTGTGAATGGTGTTTCAGCCATGGGGAAAGTAGTGAAAAGTTGTTGACAGTGGTGTTTCAGCAACAAAAAAGAAAAGGCGAAACAATTGTTGGACGGTGTTGTTTTGTCTTATGAGGAAATGTGAAGAATTGCCAGACTGTAGTGTTTTGTAAATAGGGAGACTGCGGAAAGTTGCTGTGAATGGTGTTTCAACAATAGGGAGCATGGTAAAAGATTGTTGACAATGGTGTTGCAACAACAGAGGAAAGTCAAAAGTGCTAAACAATGGTGTTTCAGCAGTGGGGAAAAAGGTTGTTGAACAGTGATGGGGGAAAAAGGTGTGGGGTTGCTGATAGTGGTGTTTCAGTAACGAAGAAAAAGCAACGAGTTGCTGACAATGGTGTTTCAGCAACAAAGGAAAGTCAAAAGTGCTGAACAATGGTGTTTCAGCATCGAGAAAGCTTGTCTCTTTGTGAAGTAGGATCGTCCTTTCCTAGTGGCCTGTGCTTCGATCGTGAATCTACAAAAATCGATTGTAACATGGTATTTCATGACACGGATTATTAGTAAATAAAATCTAATCTACTACTAAAGAAATTAACTTAAAATAATTAATTGCAATGAGGGGTAGAGGCCTCCTCTAAGAAGAGGTAATGGGAGTCTGCCATGCATGCGGCCTTAAAATCTTCTTTGGAAATAGGGCGCTGGTACAGATGGAATCGATGACCATTTACAAGTAACGGTGTTTTGGAGTCATCGATTGTGAGGAGCTTTACTATTCCATTGGGGAAAACAGTGTCTACTTCGTAAGGTCCAAGCCATCTTGTACGCAATTTCCCTTGAAATTCTTTGAACCGAGAGTCATACAGTAGGGCCCAATTACCTTTTTGGAACTGCTTGTTCTTGATAGTTTTGTCATGTCATTTTGATCTTTGCTGTTGAATTATGGTTGTCTGCTGAATGGCATCTAATATTTTCTCCTCCAATTCAGTAAGTTGTTGCAACCTGGCTGTCTGTGCATCGGTCAAATCAAGGTTGAAAGCTAAAGCAGTCCTTAAGGTTTTTATTTCAAATTCCACAGGGAAGACAACACTCTTTCCATAGACTAATTCATAGGGAGAGAATCCTGTAGTATTTCTCTAGGTAGTTCTGTAGGCCCATAATGCTTCAGGGAGCCTGTAGGACCAATCCTTTCTATTTTCCTTCACTGTTTTTGTTAGAATGGCTTCTATTACATTGTTTGTGCTTTCCACCTGTCCATTGGCTTGGGGGTGGTATGTTGTAGTCATTCTATGCTGAATATGATATTTGTGAAGGGTGTCTTTGAAACCATGGGAAGTTAAAGGAGGTCCTCCATTTGTAACCAATTCTCATGGCACTCCAAATATGATGAAGATGTCTTTAAATAAGAAATTTATAACTGCTTCTTCGGTCGCTCTGTGGAGTGCTTTGACTTCCACCCATTTAGTCATGTAGTCCGTGCAGACCACTATGTAAACTTTTTGATTGGATGGGGGGTTGATGGGTCCTACAAAGTCTAAGGCCCATCTTTCAAATGGTTCAAGTACTATCTGGGGGTTTAATGGCATTTCATCTCTATAATTAGGTTGGCCTACTCTTTGGTAGCTATCATAGGCCCGAACATATTTCTTTGCATCTTTGAAGAGTGAGGGCCAATAGTACCCCATCCTAAGAATTTTATGTGTTGTTCTCTTATCAGCAAAATGCCCTCCACAAGGGCCATCATGACAAGCTTTTAGTAGATCATAAACCTCATCTTTTGTAATGCACCTTCAGATTTCTTGATCAGGTCCTGTATGGAAAAGACACCCACTTATCCAACTATACTGGGCACTTTGATGAATGATTCTTCTTTTCTCTTGGTGGGATAGGTGTGGTGGTAACTTCCCTGCAACCAAGTAGTTAGCAATGTTTGCATACCAAGGTGAGTGAGCAGAAACTGCAAATAGTTATTCACCAGGAAAGGAATCATCTACTGGGGTATCATCATTAGGTGTCAATCGAGAAAGGAAATCAGCAACTACATTCTCTTTTCCTGGTCTATCTACAATTGTAATATCAAATTCTTGCAATAATAGTATCCATATGGTGACTCTAGCATTTGTGATAGGTTTGTTCATTAAGTATTTGATAGCTGAGTGATCAGGATGGACAAAAGTAGAATAGCCAGTAATGTAATGTCTAAATTTATTAATGGCATAGATAACTGCTAAGAATTCCTTCTCAGTGACTGTATAATTGAGTTCAGCAGGAGTCATATTCTTGCTGATGAAATAGATAGCATAAGGGAGATGATTTTCTTCTTGTCCCAAGACAACTCCTATTGCAGTATCTGAAGCATAGGAGGATATATGAAAGGGAAGTGTCCAATCAGGTCCTCTAAGAATAGGAGCTGTAGATAACTAATGTTTAACTGTGTTAAATGTTTCCTGGCAAGAATTAGTCCATTTAAATTCAACATTTTTCATCAGTAATACAAACAGGGGAGAAGCTATTTTGGAAAAAAAATTGATAAATCTTCTGTACTATCCAGCATGTCCTAGAAAACTTCTTACCTCTGTTTGGGTTTTGGGAGTAGGAAGATCCTTAATGACTTGTGTCTTGGATGGGTCTACCTGAATTACTTGAGATGAGATAAAATGTCCAAGCACTATTCCTTCACTCATCATCATATGACATTTTTCTGTACTTAAGGAGATTTGGGATTGTATGCATCGTTTGAGCACTTTCTCAAGGTTTTGTAGTGCTTCCTGAAAAGAAACACCATAAGGAGTAAAGTCACCCATAAATATTTCCATAGAGTCATTAAGCATATCAGAAAAGATTCCTAAAAATGCTCTTTGGAAGGTTGCTGGTGCATTACATAGTCCAAATGGAAGGACTCTATAAGCAAAGGTTCCCCAAGGGCTAGTAAACATGGTTTTATCTTGATCTTGAGGTGCAATTTTGATCTGGTTATACCCACTGAAACCATTTAAAAATGAGAAAAATTTCTTCCCTGACAAATTATCTAACACCTGATCAATGAATGGTAATGGAAAGTGATCTTTTTGAGTAGCTTTATTTAAAGCTCTGTAATCCACACATACTCTCCATTTCCCGTTTTTATTTGGAACTATTACCAATGGGAAAACCCATTCACTGTCTGATATAGGATAAATAAACCCTGCATTGAGAAATTTTTGAAGTTCTTCTTTGAGGATTTCTCTTAAATTAGGGTTCATTCGCCGCTGGGATTGGCAGATTGGCCGACAATATTCCTTAATATATATTCGATGAGTACATAATTCGGGAGAAATTCCTTTCATATCTGTGTAATCCCATGCGAATGCTTCTTTATTTTCCAAAAGCAACTTCATTAATTGTTGTGTTTCAGCATCTGTCAGATTAGGGTTTATGTTCAGTGTTTTGCCAGGTTCAATTTCTACTAGTATTCTTTTAGAGGAGATGGTGTTAGATATTTGAGGTGGGCCTTCCGAGTTGAGGTTTTCTTGATTATCAGACTCCAGCAGTGCAGTTAGTTGGTTATGAGTTTCTGGAGTCACAGAGGAGGGTTTGCAAATAAAATTATTAATTACTTCATCCCCGGTAGAGTCTTTCAGGCTTAGAGCTTGTTCGATAGTCAAAAGGGGTTGAGTAGGTTGATCATCAGAATCTACCCATACAGAATTATCATTATTAATTAGGGGTGTAGCGTGAGGGTAGAGGGTAAGCTGTTTAGTTTCATAACCGTTTTAAATTGTCATTGAACCTGATCTACAACTGATGAAAGCATCTGCTGTGGCTAGCCAAGGTCTACCCAAAATTAGAGGGTGGCTCCCCAACTTTGTTTTGGGTTGTAGTACCACAAAGTCAGCTGGGTAATTCCAGGATTCTACAGAGATACTGAGGTCTTCAATGACTCCTTCTGGTTTAATTGTGGATCGATCAGCCAATTCTAGGATAGTTGGGGTGTCTCTGACTTCATTTTGCAGTTGTAGTAGTTGTAAGGTTTCCAGAGTCATGGTATTGATAGCGGCACCTAGGTCTACCAGGACTCGAGGGATTACCATTTTTACAACTTGTACTGAGACAGTAGGGTGGCCGGGATAACCATATTTAACTAGGGGAGCTTTACCTGACATTAGTGCAGAGAAGTCTCCCATAACATGGACTGTAAGGGGATCCTTAATTTTCCTACCAGGCTTTTTAACACAAATATCTCACATCTTCCTGGCATAGATTGGTACATCGCAAAGTGCTTGTAGTAGAGGAATTTTGACATATAAATTTTGTAATTCCCCTAGAAGATTAAAGGCCGGTGGCTCAGGCGTTTTAGTCAAGGCTAAACGCTCAGGAAATGGTGGTTTTTCTGTTTCAACAGCATTGTTAGAGGATGATTGTACCTCTTCAGGTACATCATGCTCTTTTGTTCCCTCTTTATCAAAAGAGGTAACATCAGCTATGGCAGGTTCCACTATTCTCCCAGATCGTAAATGAATATTGTTGCATTACGCAGGGAGAAGAGAAAGTGTAGGCTGGTTATAAATGTCAATGCACTGCACAACTTTATTATTGGGGTTAGGGTTAGGTTGTACATGTAGCTGGGGTCTCATCATTTGATTGTTCGGTGGAGTACCTGCTGGTAGGGAGAGTGGTTGTAGGAATTGCGATTGAGGTAATTGATTTTGGAAGGGGGGTTGCTGTCCTCTCCAATTTTGATTCCATTGGTTCTGATATGGTTGTTGTTGCTTTGGAGGCCAAGGAGTCCACATTGATGGATCAACAAAGGGTGGGTTAGTTTGTTGCATGGGTGGGTAAGTTTGTTGCATGGGTGGGTAATTCATTTGATTAGTGTATTGCATTTGATTATAGGGGGGGTAACTCATTTGATTGAAAGAAGGATAATTATTCCAACGATTAGAAGATGCAAATAGCATGTTAGGATTCATACCTTCTCCCCACGGTTTCCATTGCCTTCTTTGTGTCAACAAATAGACAACTTCAGCTTCTTCGTCTGTTGGTTGTAATTCTGCCTTGATCCCTGGTAAAGATGGACATTGTTGAGTATCATGATCTTTATCACAGATGGTGCAGATTGGCTTTTTATCCAATGGACATTCTCTTCGTGGGTGCTTGTCTCTGCATTGAGAACAAAAGATGGATAGGGTTGCTTCTGCTTCTGCTTGCTTCTTCTTAATATGCAGGGTGTCAATTTGTGAGGCAAAAGAGCTTAACATTTCCATTTTAAAACCTTTAAGTAAATTACCTATCTCGGCTCTTATTGCTCCCCCACTGGCTGATTTTTGGACTCTTGAAAATGTGGTGTCCCTGCTGTTTGATCTATTTTTTGAAGCTCCTCTTGAACATCTTTCGCATAAATTAACAATTTCATCGTATGATTCCTTAGATATGTCCCCATTTCCAACCATATTCAACATATCTAGACAATCATCCCTTACTCCTTTTAATAATATGGTTTTGAGAATATATTTACTTACATTGGGGTGACTGGATCTTTGTAGATTATACTGTAGCCTTTCTACAAAGTCCTCCAGATTTTCATCCTCTTTCTGCATCATCTTAAATAGCTCCTCCCTCTTTTCTCTTGTTCGGCAGTAGTTCTAGTATTTGTTCAGGAATTTCTATTTCATTTGGTCCCATGTTGTGATTACATCGCCTTCAAGACTCATAAACCATCTTAGTGCATTTCCTTTTAATGTTGCTGGAAATAGCTTTAATTTTTGAGCATTGGAAACGTAATCATAACTTCTGCATAATATATTAAACTCAAAAAGGAATTCATCAGGATATTCTGAAGACAAACCATGAAAATTAGGTAGTGCTGAGAGTGGGATGTTCTTCATGGGGGCTACCCCTCTAGGAAGATCACCAATAGGAAATCCTAATGTAGAGAAAGAATTTTCATCATTTACCTCTCCTTCAGGACCTGCCTGTTCTTCGTGATGAAATTCTTCATTGTACTCATCCATGTTTTCTTCTGTCTACTCCTCTGTTGTGCTTGCTCTGTCCTCAATGTTTCTTGCTGGCTTCTGGACTGTCTCAGGACTCGAAACTTCTTTCCATGTTTCAAAGTTTGCTTGAAATGAAGGTTGGGACTTTTGTTTCCGAAGGTTTGGTCATTGAGAAGTAGATTCAAACTTTGATATAATCTCATCAATGTAAGTCTTTCTTCCTCCTTTTCCTTTTCCCTTTCCACCTGTATGGTCAGTATCTTTGAGGCCTCCATGTCCTTTCATGCAATCTTTGTATCTGAAAAATCATAAGTGCTTTTGAAATCTAAAATTACCTTCCCCGACAACGGCGCCAAAATGTTGGTCACTATAATTACTTAATTAATTTAAACAATCAAGTGCTACATAAATTGTCAACCCAGGGAAGTTTGTTATTTCAAAGGTAACCATGCACTATATATGCTCAATTCCAAAAGCAACCTAGAGTTGTAGTAAAGAAAACTTATATCAATCACACTTGCCTTGGATGGACTGAAGTTCTAACTAGAATTACAAAAAAGCAATCTACTTATTGCAGAGATTAAAGAGATGATTAATCTAAAGAATCCTGGATTACATTAAAATAACAACTGCAACAAGAAAGAACAACTATTCTGTAACCAGAGAACATGACCCTATTCCCAAGCAGGAACTTCAGTACTTTGTTTCTGATTAACACACTTTCATGAACTCATTAATGCAGTGAAGGCTAACTATTTTAACAGAGAACATGACTCCTAATTCCTTCCCTTAAGAAAGAACCTTCAGCACTAGTCTCTGATTAGCACACTCATGAAAATAAATGAAATTTGACTACTTCTAACAGAGAACAGGACTCCTAATTCCTTCCCTTAAGCAGGAACCTTCAGCACCAGTCTCTGATTAGCACACTCATGAAAATAAATGAAAGCTGACTACTTCTAACAGAGAACATGACTCCTAATTCCTTCCCTTAAGCAAGAACCTTTAGTACCAGTCTCTGATTAACACACTTCTTCAAATTCATCACACAAGATGAGCATAAACCATATGAAAACAATGTAACGTTTAGTAAGATAGAGTTCAATAGTGTTTCAGCAAAGCAAAATTCATTAAAGTAGTGTTTCAGCAAAACATAAATTAATCAAGGCATAAACAAAAATCACACTAACACACTATAAAACTAACGGGTGAATCTTGTGAAGAAGGTGGGCCCTCCCTTCTCACAATATTCCCCTGAGACGAAGAGACTAGAGAAGGATGCTCAAAACAGTCTTTTATTCATCTATTAGTGTATCACATTACAATCTAAAAATGAAGTATGTCCTTCTATGTGAAACTTTCTTAGTACAAAAACTGGCGATCCTTTCGAATGATGATTTCCTCTTATTTAAAGAGGGAATCTCTTCGATACAATTGATAAAAAATTATAGATGTATATCTGAGTCCTATTCTTAGTCAGATCGAATTTCTAAACCAGAATAGGATGTCCTAGTCTCCCGCAATAGAATGCTATTACAAGTGCTGAATGAGGTGTTGCTGTTACAGATGGAGTAACAGTTCTTCCTTGTTGCTACTGTTGCATGCTATTTCGGCATCGCAAATCGCGGGCTGTTTCAGCCACAGGATTTGCGCTCTGACTGTTTCAGCACTTATCAGGTAGCAACGATGGTTGATGCTTGGCTCATGGTGTGGCTGTTGTAGTCAATCTGTGAGAGTTGTTGTTGACCACAAACTGTGTAACGACTTCCTTGTGTTTCAACATCATTGACCATATAATGTGTAACATCTTCCTCTGTGTTTCAACATCATCGACCATAGACTATGTAACCGCTTCTGTGTTTCAGCATCGTCAACCATGGACATCGTCAACCATGTGTAATAGCCTCCTCAGCATCGTCGACCATGGACTATGTAGCAACTTCTGTGTTTCAACATCGTCGACCATGGACTGTGTAACAACTTCTGTGTTTCAACATCGTCGACCATGGACTGTGTAACAACTTCTGTGAATTATTGTTTCAGCAACAGGCGTCAAATGCTAATCTGCAGTTTGAACTGTTTCAACACTTATACATTTCTAATCAATGGTTAAGTACGAGGGTAATGTGAAATTATATGCAAAACAAATTAAACATATAGTAAAGAGAAGAGACGTTATATACCTTTGGAAAGATAGGATAAAGTGATAATATGAGTTTAAATGTGAGTGATCAAGAGTGTAATGGTGGAAAATAGTATGGACAAAAAGGTACATTGTGTGGTCCTAACACACTCCTTGCACTGGATTTTCAGAGTTCTCCAATAACTCTAATGTGAACTCCTTGCACAACCTTGAGAACCCATAACACTCAGAAATATACACAGACATGGAATTCTATCTATTCTTTCAAAGAGAACATTCATATACTCATAGCATTCATAAACATGCATAAAAATCTACACACATTCACACAGACACATAGAGATACTCAGAAATAGAACTCAAATTTCTATTAACTATGAATGTTTTACAATATCTTACAATGTTTATAGTGCTGGACTGCAACAGAGTCTTGACTCCTTTTCTTGTCTCCTCTCTTTGTTCAAAATCTTACTTACATCATATAATACATTGATTTATACATGGATGGCTTCTTGAGCCTTCCCTCCAGATCATTCTAGTGCTATAACGTCTAATTAAATGTATTCCTGTCACTAAGGGATCTCAATAAATATTCATTTAAAAATTTAGATATGAGGTGATGCTCAGGATCTGTACAAACTATGGCCCATTAAAGGAGATTACACTATCCTTACACAAATATAATGGCTCTTTCTTTCCTTGAGCCTTACAAACTTTATTACATTAAATTGGATATTTAAAAAAAAATGAGAGGGTTGTGCCTCTCTCTCCTCAGGATCTGCTCCTAATCCTCCTATGTTGCATTCGTTCCTAATGTGTTCTTGAGTGGGAGAAATGCTCTTGCATCATACTCCTTTGCTAACAAAATCGTGAGCTCCTGCTCATGGCTCTTATGTTGTTGTTGTTGAGATCCTCTAGGGTCCCAAACTTCATTCTGGAGATACTCATCTACTCCTCTTATTTCCTATTATTGTCGTTGTCCTCCTACTTATTCAATCTCTCCTCATGGTTTCCAAATATTATGCTGCAAGGCTCCATTGGTATTGCCACTACAATCTTCTCTTGTCAGCCCCCATCAATTGTTCATTGTCCCCTTTCTTGTTGATGTTTGTCTCTATTGAGACACCTTGATCATCAACCTTTCCACCTCCTCAATTCCCTTGTCCAGCCTATCCTTTGGTTGGTCCTTCTCCCACAGTTCACTTCTGCCCTCTTGGCATATGACTTGCTACAGGTTGTTGCTTCTACTCCTTCTTCTTTATATCTTCAGGACTTTTACTTTCCTATATAATTTCTTATTCATTCTGCATGAATGCATCCCTTTGGCAGTCTTCCTTTGTCTCTATATTGTTTAACCAATCCTCCAGTAGATTCAACTCTTTTTCCCACTGAGTGAGCATTGCATCTGAATGATCCTCTTTTTTTTCCCTCCTGTTTCCATATCCATGGGACAATTATTATTCTTCTTCTTGAACATTCTTTTGGCTCACAACTATGTGGGCCTCCTCCTCTTTCTTCACCTTATGAAAATATCTCATTATCTGCTCACTCTCTTTCTTTTCCTCTTGGGAAGACATAAGTGTCTTCTCCTTCTCCTTTTCCTTGACAGTTTAGGTTTCATGTCCTTTTTCCTTTGCACCTGTAGTTATAAACAAATTGTTATTTTTAAAATCATTTGGCCCTTCAACCTCTTCCCCTTCTTTTTGTGTCCTCTGCACCATTTACTTGCAAATATGATCCCCTATAAATCTCACTCCAAGGGATATGTTGATCCCTCCTATCATCATAATGAAATAGTGATGATATTCTCCTTACTCCTTCTCCTTGAGAGTTGAAGTATTAAACTTCTCATCATCTTTATTCATGTGACTTGCTACCCCACATGAATTTGAATGCTCATGAGGCTTCTCTCCCACCTCTCTCTCTTCTTCTATCAACACTCCTTATTGATCTAAACTCTCCTCCGAGTTCTTGAGACTCTTAGATAGTCTCATATTTTCTTTTCCATCTTGGCAATATGACTGCTCCCTTCTTCCCTCCTGGAATTCCTTGAGATCTTCGACTGATCCCTTCTCATCATCCTCATGTCCATAAAGTATTTCCCCAATCTCAAGTTCACATATGCTTTAAATATCCTCTACTGATGGCCATCCCTTGGACTCATGCTCTTTGAGTCGCTCTCCCTTCTTTTCCTCCAAAGCACTCGTTCTTTGCTTTAGAGCTTTGAAGTATTCTCCTTGCCTCTTCTCTTCTAATGCCTTTGACTTCTCCTTGGGATTATTTTCCTCCTTCCTCTCTTCTGATGCCTTTATCCCTACAACTCCAATATACTGATCTCCTTTCTCATCTCCTTGAGCTCATTTTCTTTCTCCTCTTTGTCCATCTTCTTTTGAATGATTTCCATGGTACTCACTTTCTCCCCAAGTTTTTTTATGGCCTCCATCAAGGATCCTTGTCTATGGATTTCAGTAGCCATCTCTTCTCCCCTTCTTGCCCTCCTAGAAAGTATGTGAGTTGTAGTCAGTCTCTGCGAAGCCTCTCCTCACTTAGCCTCTTGGTTCACTCGACTGGAACCCTGATATTTTACACTCCTGTTGGGTGTAGGCGCACACCTTGCGCTCACTCCTTCTCCTAAGTGATGATATTATGGTAGCGTGAGGAGGTATTAACCTCCACATGTAACCTTTGATAAGACTAGAATATTCCAGGAAGTAAGAGAAACCCTAAAAGTTTGGATAATAACCCTAGGAGACAATTTTTCTCAAGAGAATATTTAATATAGAGAAGTATAAATAGAGGGCTCTAGAGCTCATTTGTGACTCTCACTCTCACAACTACATAATACTAGTGGTGCAGTTGCTGCAACTGGTATTTTGGTTTTTGGTTGGACTTTCTCTTGGTTATGGTTTGGAATTTATGCTTGATCTTTGGTTATTCTTGCTTGGTGCACTAGCCTTGGCGAAATGTGTGCTACCTTGGTTGGCTATTGGATTGCTTCTGAAATTATTTTGTCTTTCAAGGTTAAGGTGCTCGGGGGTGGCCTTTGTGCTTATGGTTGGGTGAAAATATTGCTATGTTTTCTATGGTGATATGAGCACACCTATTTTTCTAACAAGTTATGGGCCCACACTATCTTTGAATAGTCTAACCACTAGAAGATAGATTGGGAGGATTTTCTCAGTTGCAGTTGCAGTTGCAGTCAAATTTTTGTTGCAACATTGAAACCCTAACCCTCTTGTTCATGCACCTTAAGTGAAGAGCTTGACCAAATTCCTAGATAACGTAGTGCACCCTGGCCCAACACACCTCCTGATACTATTAACAAGCCAAGGCATCAAGTTTGAGTTTTTAGTCAAAGTCAAAGGTTGACCAAGAAAAGTCAAAGGTTGAACAAGTCAAAGCAGTCATGACTTACTCTATGAAGTCAGAAAACAAGTTATAAGGGGGTTCTAACTTCAGACCATGGAAGACAAGGATTGACCTCATCCTTGCCAAGAATAAAGTGTTTGATATCATGAAAGGAAAGATCATGGAACCAGAGTTTGAATCAGGAAAAGAGAAGGAGCCTCATAATGTTGCAGTTATGGATAAGTTTAAGGACAATGCCATCAGTTCTATGAGTATCATAGTGGACTCTGTAAAATACCACTTGATACTTTACATCTCTCATCTTGACTCATCTAAGAAGATGCATGATGCCCTAACTAACCTCTTCTCGGTCAGAAATATTGGACAAGTGATGAGTCTGAAGAATTAGCTTCATGACATGAAAATAAATGATGATGACAACATAAAATCATACTTCGTAAAAATATCTCAACTAAGAGATCAACTACAAGCTATTGAGGAAATCATTTCAAAAAATGAACTAGCAAATATCGTACTCAATGGTCTTCCCAAGACATGGGATTCAGTTGCCACAAGAATGAACACAAGAATGGAGTATCCCACATTTGAAGAACTTTGGACTTGCTGTGCACAAGAAGAATCAAGGATTATCACAAAAGAGAAATTCCAAAAGAAAGATGATGATCAAGCATACACAACAATTTTCAAGAAATTCAAGAATACAAAGAAGTTTGGTTCAAGGAAGAAACCAAATCAAGAAAAGGATATGTCAAAAATACAATGCTTCAACTGTCTAAAATATGGTCACTACAATAAACATTGTCCTAAGTTAAAGAAAATGAAGGAAACACATGAAGAAATAGTTATTGAAGAAAAGGAACCCTCAAAGAAAGTTAAGCAGGATGAATTAGACTTCTTGTTCTAGTCAAGGTAACAATATTCTTCTATAACATCGTTCTTGTACATACCATGTTTACATAGTTCCTGTACATATCATGTGTATCTATTTCTTAGAAGATAATATGGTCAGTGAAACAATACCTATGAAAGAATAATAAGACAAGGATTGCTATTACGATGACTACAAGTCAAGTAATGTACATGAAAAAGATGAAGTACGCTGACAATATTTGGTGACAAATTCCCGACGAATCTATTATATAAGTAACAACTGCCAGATAGGCTGAAATCAAAATCAAACCTGAAGAGACACAGAATGAGTTAGACCAGAAAGAATTCAATAATCAAGAGGAAAACTAGAATAAGACTTGTGACACTTTGCAGAAAGAAATAAGGATGTGGACGGAAGCATGGACCCTCTTAGATGGAGGGAGCTGATTACAAAATTCCAAAATAAGAACATGCATTCATGCATGAAGCCATGATTAAGAGGGAGATAATCCTAAATGATATGATCCATTGAAGAATCCGTGAATATTATAAAGTATCTGTGCATGTTCCCCATTGAAAGTAGTAGCCATGATAAATAACTCATGTTTAGTTTGAATCTAGAAGAAGTCTTCTTCGAAAAGAATCCTTAAGTATCCTTGGTTGTCTATATACATATATGTTCCTATGATGAAAGGAATAAGTTGGAATATTCAGGAAGGAAGGGAATGGAATCTATAAAAGACTCCATGGACCCCAAAGTTAAAGAGGAACATGAGGAAGAACATGAATTTTCCAAGAAAGAAAGAAAATCTAGAAAAACCAATTGTTATATCGAGAATCATAAGACTACTAGTATGGTTTGAACCCACTAGAAGTAGTCAAGCAAAAAGAATGGAAGTATTGATGAAGAACAATGTATGTAAGAAATTTTGAAAAGGACTTATGAATGGAAGCATTGCGAGATTTGGAACTAGAGGTTCTTCCATAAGGAGGGAGAAGACTACGATGACAACTTATTCTAGTAAACTAGATATACCACTATCAGATCTATTATATATCTTGCAGTATCCATGGATTGAAGTTTACATTAGTTGGATGTAAAATATTGTTCTTCCCAATAGAGAAATTAAGGAAGAATCTTATGTAGAGAAATCTCAAGGTTTTGAGGTATACTAGAAAGAGACCCATGTATGCAGATGGAAGAAGACCTTGTATGGATTCATGTAACTTGATGCAGATCATCTCATGTACAATAGAAGCGTGGAGAAAACTTCCTATGAAAGAGAAAGTGTATCATAATGGTTCCTCGGTAGTCTGGGATAATAGATTGAAAAATCATTGAAAAATCTCATGATGAAAGATCTGAATAAATTGAGAGACTCTAATCCAGTAGACCCATCCCTGTACCGACAATTGAATGGATCGTTGATGTATTTGGAGAATACGCTGCTGGATATTTTCTTTGTTGTGAAAATAATTCCAGATGGAACCTAGCCATGAGAATTGAAAAATTGCAAAGCATTCCTTGAAATTTTTTCGTGCAACATTTGAGTTATGATATACAATTGCATGGATTTATTGGTTCAGATTGAGCAGGGAGTGAAGATGACATAAGAAGAGCTAGTTGGATATGTTTCAAATTGATCTTTTCCACAATGTCATGGGCTAGTAGGAAACATAATTCTGATGCACTCAACACTGCAGAATCATAGTATATTGCAACTTGTGATGCTTGTACAGAAGCAATGTGGCTCCTTAAGTTGGTTTCTGGACTGTTTGATCATGTGTTGAATTCAACTATGATATATTGTGATGATCAGATATTTGTAAAGCTTTCAGAGAACCCGATGTTCCATGATAGAGTCTAGAGGGGAGAAGTGGTTCTCCAATATATCTCCACAGATGAGCAGATAACATATATTTTGGTAAATCCTCTGTCCAAGATGAAAATTTTGCGTACTTAAGGGACAAATTGGGGCTCATGGATATGACTTCCTTATTGAAAAACGAAGTGATTACTCTCAGGTTGTGAGAGAGCACGTATATGCTATTGATTTATGGACAATCATTTTCCAGTTCGGAAAATGGTCCGGGTTGGGCAGTTCCTTTCTAGTCCAGAAATTGGTTCAAGATTTTTGATGGATAGTCATTTTCTAGTTCAGAAAATGGTCCAGATTGGACAATCATTTTTCGTAATGACAATGGTTTGACATATTGTTGATGTACCATACACAATGATTCCCCTTGTGGTCAGTGTGGGGGAATGGTCTAGGAAAATAATTATTCTTGGCAGTCACTTTGAGTAGTGGTCAAGTAGAATGCTCTACCTCGTTGGGCAGTCATTCTTTCAAATTTCAAATTTGTGAGCAGTTTCGAAGAATGGTCAATTTTGGAGGTTGGTGCAGGACAATCATTTCCATTGGAAATGGTCCGGACAGTCATTCCCTAGGGAAGACTCATTCTCTCCAGGTTTCACTGTGATTAGTGTCGGAGGAATGACCTATTTAGGTGAATGGTCTAGGTTCAACAATCACAGACAGGCATTCCCTAGGGCAGACCCATTCTCTCCAAGTTGCACTATGATTAGTGCCGGAGGAATGGCCCAATTAGGTGAATGGTCCAGGCTCATAAATCAGAGACAATTATTCTTCTACGCTTGGGAAGAATAGTCCAGATAGAACATAGTTACCAACTTAATGAGATCTGTGACCTCAAAACGAGAACTCTAGCCCTTAAAACCCATATTTTTGCATAAAAAACATGAAAACCAACCCCCAAATCAAAAAGTGGTGCTACCAGTAGCACCATTTTTTGTAACCGGTTCAAAATTACAACTTTTTTCAAGCATGGTCTTAAAGGATCAAATGACTGCTCAAACAAACTTTAAAATCAACCCCCAAATCAAAAAGTGGTGCTACCGGTAGCACCATGTTTTGTAACCGGGTTAAAATTACAACTTTTTTTAAGCATGGGCTTAAAGGATAAAATGGTTGCTCAAAAAAACTCTAAAATCAACTCCCAAATCAAAAAGTGGTGCTACTGATAACGCCAATTTTTCTATCCAGGTCAAAATTACAACTTTTTTCAAGCATGGCCTTAAAACATAAAATAGTTGCTTAGAAAAACCTTAAAATCAACACCTAAATAAAAACATGTCGCTACCTAAAGCAAAATGTTTTTTCTAAACATTAAAATTGCAACTAATTATGACCTAATTCAAACTGTGGCCTTGACAACAAATCCCTACACAAATTAAAAAAACCCAAAATTTGATCCTAAATGGTCACTTGAAAATTTATTTACTAACTTTTTTTTTTCTTAAATTTACATTAAAAAATAAATAAAGAGAATAGAAGAAATCTTCACAAATACATTTTTTTTAATGAAGAC
>ML778746.1:911343-951107 GCA_009831015.1 Picea engelmannii
AAGTTAGTTGATATATTAGTTCCTGGAAACAGTTACATAAGATGAAAATGTTCTAGCTAGCGTGGTAGCGGTGCCTAGATGGGAAACCACCACTGTCCTTCGTGCCAAAAAAAGGATGATTTGGAATCATATTTGGTAGCGGTGGCCTTTTGGGAAACCACCACTGTCGATTGTTCAAAAAATGGGGTGAGCCATGTCCATGCCATGCAGAGAAAATACCATTGTTTAGAAATATGTAAAAATAAAATTAAAATTCGGCCAGCCTTCCCTAGCTGCTTGTGAGAAAGTTCTGCCAAAACATGGAAACAAGAAGAAATTTAAAGACTAGGACCGAGTCTAGGCCCGATGTAGACACTTCACGCCTGGGTCTTTCCCTTGTCGTGTTCCGTCATTGCCTGTCGGAGAACTTGGATGAAGGCCATCAACTTGTCAACCCTACTGCATCGATCTACATCTCTGTTGTGCATTTTGAGCGAGATTGTTTTAAACTCCCTCAGGTCCCGTTTGATGTCGCTCAGGTCTCATTTGATGCTTCTCAGGTCACTTTGAAGAATGATCATGGCGTCCATGTTCTGTGCTCGGTTCCTATAGACACCATATAGAGAGGTGNGGGGGAGGGAGGATGTTGGTGGCGAGGGGGGGAAGGAGGAGGTGGAGGGCGACAAGGAGGGGAAAGAGGAGGTGGAATATACCCCAACAAATTGACAAAAGGGTTGAACCACTCAACCCTAAAGCCATAGGGGTTCGAGAGGGGAGAAATCCTAGTGAGGGGGTCTATGAGGGGTTGAGAGGAAGAGGGAGAAACAATTGGAGAAAGGATTGGGAGAGGAGCTGCATCAGGAGGAAGAGGGTGAGATGCTACTTCCTCGGGGCCCAAGACGGGGGGAAAATTTATCTCAGGGGTGTGGTTGTGAAAGGGTGCATCAGTTGGAGGAGTGGCTAGGGGAAGCTTAGCCTCAACTGGATGATCAGAGGTGGGCAGGATTCTTCCCCTGGCCTCATACCAAGCGACGCCCTGCTTGGACTTGCCCCTGGGATGAGGCATATCAAAGGAGAGAGCTGGGCTAGGGAAGGAGCTGATAGAGCTTGAAGGGAGGCTGAAAATAATACAGAGAGAGGTTGAGGTGGGCATGGGGTGGCTGCGCCAAGGCGGGGCCAAAATGTACACAGAGAGATTGGAGACAGGTATTGAAGTTCACAACAGACAATGAGCTGAGGAATGTGCAGGCGAGCCCAGAAAAATGCCATGTCTAGCTCGTGCCATGACGTCGCCTACTTTCCAAAGTGTTCGGCTCGTGCGATTGCAGGCACACATCGAAAGAATGAAGGTTGGCGGTTGCGAGTTGACATTCATGAGGATACAAAGATGGAGGGATGCGACTAGATGGGTGCTAGGTGGATGGTCACCCATCCAGGTGGCCTCCCCGTGTCTTGATTTTCCTCTGTGCTTGGAAACACCCCATCCGGGGGCCAATCCTTGGTGCTTTCTATGTTTCTATAGGAAATAATAGTGGGATGAGAGGGATTTGACGTGGGGGAGCACACAAAGAATCCCTCTTCCATATCAACCCCAATATTTTCCAGCAAGTCGACCACTTGATTCGCCTTTCTATGAACATGAGAGGGATATATTACCCAATGTGGTTGGAGAATGGAGTTGATTCTGATAAGCCCGAAAATTTTCTCCGAGTTAGCCCCATTAAGGAGGTGGGAGAGAAGGTTGATGACAATTTTTTATTCCCCCTTAGCTATGATGGGGAATAGCTCGTGTTCTATTGTCACTTGAAGTCCAACAAGGAGTCCCCAAACCTCTGCAGTGTTGTTAGTATTAAGTCATAGGTTCCCTGCTGTGATGTGTAGGATTTCCCCTTTGCTGTTCCATATGACAACTCTATATCTGGCTGGTCCTAGATTTCTTTTGGAGGCCCCATCGAAGTTTAGTTTGTGGCACACTATGGGTGGAGCTTCCCAGTGGGTGGGGCTATGCTTACAATGGACAACAATGGAGATAGTGGGGTGGAGGTTGAGCTTCCAGGTGTTGAGGACGCGACTCTCATTGGGGGGGTAGTTTAGATCTTGAACCGTCCAGGGATGCATGGAGATGGTTTCATTAAGATTGGAGTGGATGGTGGTCCAGAATTCTTTCCAGTCCTGGTGACTATTTGGAAGGTTCATCTGTTCCTTTCTTTCCAAATATGTCGGATAATAAACCCTGGGAGCAGTTGCCAGATTTTGTTGAGGACCGGGGATTGAAAGGCTGTGCTTCTCCAACATGCTACTGTTTCCTGGAGTCCTGTGCGGTTCCTTTCTATGGTTCTCATTAGGCAGGCATTGTGGGCCGAAATGCTTGAGTTGGAGGTGCACAGGTTTAGGATATGATTTTGAGTTTCCTCCTTTGAACCACACAACTGGCATCTAGAGGGGCCGATGGAGCCTCTTTTTATGAGATTGTCCCACGTGAGAATACTGTTGTGTGCCACAAGCCAGAGGAAGGTGCTGATTTTTTACCAAGATTTTATTTCCCAAATTTTGCTCCAAATATCTTCCCGTTGTGAGGAGTTGTGGTCATCTCTTAGGAGATATGCTTCTTGGATTTTGAAGGTTCCTGTGGTGGAGTGTCCCCATCTAAGGATTTCATTGGCTTTCTGTTTTAGAATTTTTTGTGCATTGAGGTGATCTTGCAGTGGTTGGATATTGAGATCAGTGGGGATGTTCAGGTCCTCATGAGAATTCTTCTAGGTGCACCATATATCCCTTGGCCTATCTAGGATCCAGTAATCCTTTACTTTGGTGAGTCCCACTTCAGTGGTGAAGGGAATGAGGGCGCTGAGATTCAGATCAATATTTAGAGCTGGGAGTTGTTGCCAAGAATCACTCCAAAAACATGTTGACGAACCACTTTGTAATTCCCAGAATGAGTGGTCTGTGATAAGTCCCTGATTGTTTCTGGCTGCATTCCAGATAAACGATCCCGGGCTTTGACCACTCCATCTGATGAGATCTGTTTTGGGGAAAGTGGGGTATATTTTTTCCTCTAGAGGTGTGCCTAGAGATCTTAGGGTATCTTTAACTAGCGCCACCAAATTTTTTCACTGAGAACTTTGTTGAGAATGGTTGGATCCTTGAGGCCAAGGCCCCCTAGGATCTTTGGTTTGCAGACTTTTTCCCATCTTACCAAAGTGAATTTTATCCCCTCTTTGGTGCCATGCCAGAGAAAGCTTCTTTGAATGTTTCTTAGAGTGTTGAGAATGAAATTAGGGGCTGTAAGGGTAGAAAAAACATAGACCGGGAGGGCTTGTAGAACCGATTTCAAAAGGATGAGGCATCCAGGCATATTGAGGGAACGAAAGGTCTGAGGGGAGAGTTTATTGTGGAAATTGGAAAGTAAGGAGTCCCAGGAAGCATTCCTTAGAGGGTTATAAATGAGGGGGATTCCTAGATAAGAAGAGGAGAGGGTACTAGGGGTGAAGCCTAGGATTTGGGTGAGGTGGAGTTGTATCTCAGGAGGCATATTGAAGAAGAAGACTTGGGATTTGGTCATGTTCACTTCCATTCCCGAGGCTTCGTAGAAGAGGTTGATGATGGATTTGAAACGTAGAGCTTCTTCGGTGGTAGAAAGTCCCATGAGAATAATGTCGTCCACGAATTGAATATGGGATATAGGGGGGGAGATGCCATGGGGGTGAGACCAGAGAGAGAGTTTTCAGTGATGGCCATCTTGATAGTGTGACTCAGTCCTTCATCCATAAGGATGAAGAGGAAAGGTGAGAGTGGATCACCTTTCCTTATTCCTCGTGATGGGGAGAAAGGTTTCGTCGGAACACCATTGATGAGAATGGAGAACAGGGCTGAGGAAGTAAGATTGACAATCTAGGAGACCCATATAGGGTCAAATCCAAAGGCAAGAAGGTTTGATCTCAAATAGATCCAACTTAACTTGTCAAAGGCTTTAGAGAGATCTAGTTTTAGGAGCTTACCTTGAGTTTTTGTTGAGTGTAGAAAATGGATGATTTCGTGTGCCAGGATGACACTATCCAAAATTTGTCTGCCTTCCACATAACTAGACTACTCCAAGGATATGAGGAACGAAAGGATAGGTTTGAGTCGATTTGCAATGATTTTAGTTAGGAGCTTGTAGATGACGTTGCAAAGGGCGATAGGCATGAAGTGCGAAGGGGAGGTTCTGTTGTTTTCTTTGGGTATGAGGGTGAGAAAGGTCATGTTGAGGGCTTGAAGAACCTTCCCAGAGCATCTAGAGTCTTCTATGATTTCCCAGACATCTTATCGAATGATGTTCCAGCAGTGGTGAAAGAAGCCTGAGGTGAAACCATTAGGTCCTGGAGCTTTTCCCAGTGGGATATCCTTGAGATATTGGTCGACCTCCTCCCGAGTGATTGGTCTCATGAGTGCCTCGTTCTTATTTTTGGTTACCCCCTTGGGAATGTTTTTGAGGATTGCATCGATGGCTTGCTTCCTTTCGATTGGGGGTTCCGCAAGAAGATTTTTGTAGTAGGTAAGCAACTCTTTTTCTATGTCTTCATGATGTTGAATTTCGATCCCTTGTTTCGAGACTAGATGGGTGATGCAATTGGTGCACCTATGCTGAATCGTGGATTTGTGGAATAATCTGGTATTTTTTTCCCCCTCTTTTAACCATTGGATGAGGGATTTTTTTCGCCAAAGTATCTCTTCTTGCTTCCATCTTTTTGCTATCTGGTTGCTTATTTTTAATTCCTGCTCCTTTAGGGAGTCCGTCAGTCCTTGAGAGAGAATCTGCTATTGGATGGTTTGGATTTGTTGATTGAGACTTACCTGTGCTTGCATGATGTTTCCAAAGGTGGTCTTGTTCCAAGATTTGAGTTGAAGCTTGAGGTTTTTGAGTCTCTGTTGAAATCTATACATCAGGGTGTCTATTTGTATGGTTGTCTCTTCCCACGATTGCTAAATATTTGTTTGAAAGTATTGGTGTGTTAGCCATAATTTTTCAAAGCGGAATGGATTTTTTCCTAGGGTTCCCTCAATGTTGAGAGTCAGTAGTATCGGCCAGTGGTCCAACCCCGGAGTGTCGATGAATGTGGAATTCCAGGATAGATTATCCAACATTATGTCTTCTGAAAAGATGAAGTGATCCAGTCTGTTGGATATGTGTTGCGCCCCTGAGCGTCTGTTGGACCAGGTGAAGGGCCCATTTTCCATGCCAACATCATTGATTTTCAGTAGATCAATGGTGTGTTTGAAAATCTCACTGTCAGTCCCCAAGATGTGAGTGCCCCCCTTTTTTTCCTCCAAACCTATGATCATGTTAAAGTCTCCTCCAAGGATCCAGTGATGGGGTCCAGTATGGTCAAATATCCAATCCAAATGGTGAAGGAAAGTTGCCTTGTCTCCTGGTCAAGGAGGACCATAGACGTTTTTAATGTAACCCTATTTACTTGAGCCAATAAGGTGGAAGGACATGGTAATGCTCCATTTAGAAGTGAAGAAGTCATTCAAAATAACTATGTTTGGATTCCAGAGTATGGCTAAGCCACCAGTTGTCCCTCTAGAATCCACTGCCACCTACTAGGCCTTCTTCCAACATTTTTGAAGATTGGAGGAAGTTTCCTCTCCTACATACTTTGTTTCCTATAGGAGAAATATGTCTGGTTGATCCTTCCTAATTCTCTCCTCGAGCAAACCTTGTTTTCTCTTGGCATTAAGACCCCTTATATTCCAGGATATTATCTTCATGAGGATGATGGGGTATGGAGGGGAGGGAAGCTATCCAAGATAAGATGTATTTGGCCTGAGGTGACTAGGAAGTTTCCAACATCTTGAATGAGTTGATGTTTTGGATTTCGTCCTCTCTTTTTCTGATATTTTGCAGGTTTTCATTGTTCCTTCGAGGTGCCTTTCTGGATTCCTAGATTCGAGCTAGTGTGGGCTAATCCTCCTGCCAAGGAGTTGAGGAAAACTTTGTGAAATTTGTGTAGTTGGTCATGTGGGATGGTGTAGAGTTGTTTCTTGCGATAGGCTTGTTCCAAATGTGACATATCTATACCTGCGAGCTCTTGATCCTCCAGGTCCAGATATGGATCTCCTATATTGAGTCTGAGGTTTTTAGGGAGAGAGGGCTCAGTGATAGTGACCTGCAAAGGATATGAGACAGTGTGGTCAGGAAGGTCAGGGTTAATGTCGGTCGCTGGGGTTGTTAGTGGAGTGGTTAAAGAGGAAGGGGTATCCAAAGTGGTTTGAGGAGCCTCAAAGGAAGTTTTGGTAGGGGGTCCAGGGGTGGTCTGAGGTGGGGATTTTTTGGCTTGTCTTCATCGACCTGTGACTTGGGTGAAACCGTCCTTGGGTTTGTTAGGGTCTTCCTGGGAAGGTTTGGTAGGGTTATTTAAATGGCATTCGTGGAAGAGATGTACATGTTCGTGGCATTTGCAACAACAAAAGGGGATGTGCTCATAGTCAAGGGTTTGGGACCATTCTTCATCTTGATAATCTAGGTTAATGGCTTCGGGGAGGGGTTTAGAGATATTCAAATAAACACAAATGCGAGCATAAGTGATATACCTTCATTGTCTTGTCGCCTCCGAGGCTTTGACATAGGTTCCAATGGTGTTTCCAATTCCTGCTAGGATCTCTTCAAGCCAGAATTCATGTGGGAGTGAGTATAGTCGCACCCAGACCGGGGCATATGTGAAGTATTCCTTTTCCCGGCTGAATCTCTTTGTCCAGAAGTGAAGGAAGAGGCCTGCCGAGTTGTAGAAGTATGACCCTCCATTGAAGATTCAATTTCTGTCCTCCAGGTTGTGCAGTATTATTGTAAAGAAGCCTTTTGATCCAAGTTGGAGGTCATAATGACCCTTTGTCTTCCACCAGTGTTGAATCCATTTGACTAGGTATTTTTCTGAGGGCCATAGCCCCAAGAATTTCCCTATCAGTGCAAAATATCTCATATATTTTTTCTGGTCTTCTATTCTCGGAGAGATGATGATATATTTGGGGGTGATTGGGGCTTGCAAAATGCATTTTCCTGGTTCCCAATTGCGATTATTTTTTGGCTAACTGGTTTCGGGATCGATTTCCATCGGCTTCTCCTTTGACATTTCTTCCTCCAAAATTATTTGCCGCATTTCATCTGGGAGCTCGAAATTCAGCTATTTTAAGTGATTAGGGTCATGTTCCTTGGCCATGATGGTGCTATAGGAGGGGGCCGAGTGCCCCCTTCCTTCGGTTTCCATACGCGTAGCAGTTGCAGGAGATGTGACTGAATGTAAGGTTGAAACCCTAGCGCCTGTTGATCGACACTTATGATAAAAAAAATATATGTTCTTTTTACCCCTTTCACTTGCTTTGAAAAAAGTGTTTTTTTTTAGTTTTTAATTGATAACAAAAAAAATGAATTAGATTTTTTTGGTAAATATTTAAAAATAGTGTTATTTAACTACAATTATTTTCTATGTATTGAAGTAAAGGTAAAAAAATGTGTTAAAAATGATATTTTCCACTATAAGTATGGAACCATAACTTAACTAAGGACACATAATTATATGAAAAATCTTAATTTAAAAAAAATAAATGGTGTACAACAATTTTAACATTGGATGGAGCATGAAAATATGATTAAAAACACCATTGAATTGTTGGGTATGTGTTATATTCTTTGCATGTGTGTGTGTGGGTGCGTCAGATATAACAACTATGTCTGATGATCCCTCTAGTAGTTCTCTTTATGTCATGTGTGTCGGGCACTTTCCTCGGGGGGGGGGAAGGTATGCCTGCCCCCTGGTTATGCACAACGCCCTGAATTTTTTTTTTGGGCAGTTTTTACTATTTTTAGTGGATCTTTCTATTTTTAACGATTTTCTAAATTAATCCTGTATTAAGGGATTAGGGTTTTGGTATTTACGGAATACCTCAAAACATTGTATATATTGTATGGTGAATGGTGAAATTCGACATAATGAATATAAGAAAGGTTTTCCCGGTTGAGGGTTTCCGGTATAAAATCTCTGTGTACTCTATGTATGAGCCATTGATTAAATTCTTTTTTGATTAAGAATTTATATGCATTTCTTTACTTCACAGGTTTAAAAATTACATGTGGTATCAGAGCTCGTTTTTGGCTTCAGAGGGATGCCTTTGTTGTTGAGGGTTTGGCTTGGTCTTGATAGATCAAGGTTATCTTGGGTCTGTGATAAACCTGGGTTTAGTGGGAGCTTTTGCAGTGGATATTTGAGTATAGAAAGAGGAATGGTGAGCTCATCTAGAATCGAGATAGAGAAGTTCAACGGTAAAAACTTTGAGCTATGGAAGCTCAAGATGGAAGACCTTCTTGTAGACAAAGAACAATGGATCGTTGTGGATCCTGGTACATAGACTACGGGTACACCGTCTACTAGCACACAGGCTACTGGTACGCAATCTACTAGTACACAAACTACTAGTACACCAGCTACTGGTATGTTGAAGGAATATTGGGAGAAGTTGGATAGAAGAGCAAGGAGTACTATTCGAATCTTCCTGGAAGATTCGGTTTTGTTGAATGTCTTGGGAGAATCTACAACCAAGGAACTATGGGATAATTTGGGGAATTTGTATTAATCAAAGTCCTTGGTAAACAAGTTATTTCTTCGAAAGAAGTTGTATCATCTTAGGATGGAAGAAGGAGATTCTGTGACAGAACATCTAAATGCCTTTAATACTCTAGTAAGTGAACTTGTCTCTATTAATATTACAATTGCAGAAGAAGATAAGTGTATTACTTTGTTATGTTCTTTGCCAAACTCCTGGGATAATCTGGTTGTAGCAATTGGCAGTACCACTCAATCTACATTGAAGTATGAGGATGTAGTTTCATCCTTGTTATCTGAAGAGATGAGGCGGAAAATCATGGATAGACATAGCACAGATGCTTTATTTGTAAGAGGTCATACCCAAGACAAGAATCCTGGTAAACCTTTAGGGGGGAGATCTAAATATATAGGGATATCTAAGTCTCCAGGAAAATCTTTGAGGAAATGCAGGAAGTGTGGTAAAACAAGGCATTATAAGAAAGATTGCAAGTCTAAGAAGATTGATAAACCAAAGGGATCTGATAGTACCTCTTCCATAGAGGTGGAAACCTCCACTGAAGAAGGAGGTGATGTTTACCTGGAATCTACAAGTACACATGTAGACCATGATGTTTAGTTGATCGACTTAGGTGCGTCATACCATATGAATCCTCACAGGGAGTGGTTCTTTGAATATGAAAAATACGATGGTGGTGATGTATTCCTAGGAGATGACTCGACAACAAAAATCTTGGGATGTGGAAGGGTTAAGTTGATGCTAAAATATGGAAGGATTAGAACTCTCCCCGGGGTTCTGCACATTCCAAAACTAGCCAGGAGCCTAATATCTGTAAGCAAGATGGATGATGCAGGAGTGGATACTGTATTTGGAAAGAACACTTGCAAGATGGTATGAGGAGCAATGGTGTTGATGAAGGGAGTTCATTGTGGAACTCTATACAAGTTGTTGGGAAGCACTTACACTAATGGGTGTAATAGTTCTGTTTTCCCTGAACGGAGAAATAAAGAAGACAAGACCAATATTGTCCCTGAAAAGAAGACCATGCTGTGGCATCAAAGACTGGGACATATTGGAGAAAAGGGAATTCGAACACTACATGGTAAAGGTATGGTTGAAGGTATGTCTAATTGCACTCTGGATTTTGATTTCTATGAACATTTCATATATGGTAAACAAAATTGAGTAATATTCCCATTTGGTGCTACAAGAGCAAAGGGGATCTTAGAGTTGATACACAGTGATGTGTTTGGACATGTTCCTGTTCCATCCCTAGGTAAATATGTGTATTATGTTTCATTCATAGATGATTTTTCAAGGAACACATGTATTTATTTTCTTAGAAAGAAATCTGAGGTATTTGATAAATTTAAAGAGTTTAAGGCTCTGGTAGAAAATTATACAGAGAATAAAATAAAGGTATTGAGAACAGATAATGGTGGAGAATTATGCAGAAATGAATTCGAAGAATTCTGTAAGAAGTGTGGCATAGAAAGGCAAAAGACTACTCCATACACTCCTTAGAAGAATGGAGTTGCAAAAAGGATGAATAGGACACTGATGGAAAAATCAAGGAGCATGCTCAGTGGTGTCGGGTTAGGACAAGAATTCTGGGTAGAGGTAGTGGGTACAACATGTTACCTGGTCAATCGATCACCTTCATCAACGTTGGATGATAAAACTCCACATGAGGTATGGTATGGAAAGAAACCCTCTCTTCAATATCTTAGAGTGTTTGGTTGTGATGCTTATGTATATGTTCCAAAGGAAAATAGGATTAAGCTGGATAAAAAGGCTGAAAAGTTTATATTTATTGGTTATAAAGATGGTGTGAAAGGTTATAATCTTTGGAACCCAGAAACCAAGAAGATTGTTTATAGTAGAGATGTTGTTTTCAGAGAGGTAAAAGATGTGTCCAAATAGAAATTCCTACCAACACAAGATGAACCTGAGAAAATAGAGCTTGAGTTGGATGATGCAAAATCTGAATCATTTGAAGAAGAGGAAGCAGAAGAATAAGAAGAAGAACCTCATACCCCAGTATTGAGGAGATCAGTGAGAGATAAAAGGAAACCATAAAGGTATAGTCCACCTGATTTCCGTTCCAATTTAGCTTATCTATTACTGATGATGATCCCAGAACTATTAGGGAAGCAGTGAATTTAGAGGATAGTAAACTCTAGAAGAAGGCCATGGTTGAAGAAATGGATGCCTTGGATAAGAATGAGGCATGGGATATAGTTGAGTTGCCAACTGGAAGAAAATTTGTTGGTAGAAAATGGTTGTTTAAGAAGAAGTTTAATGCACAAGGTAAAGTGGAGAAATACAAAGCTCGGTTAGTAGCAAAAGGTTATTCCCAGGTAGAGGGAATTGACTTTGGTGAGATTTTTTCTCCTGTTGCTAAGTTAACTTCTATTAGATTTCTTTTATCTATTGTTGCTGCTTTTGATCTTGAAGTGGACCAAATGGATGTGAAGACAACATTCCTACATGGGGATCTGGAAGAAGAAATCTACATGAAGTAGCTAGAAGGCTTTGTACTGAAGGGAAAGAAAGAGTTGGTCTGTAAGATAAAGAAGTCACTATATGGTATGAAGAAATCACCTAGGATGTGGTACGAAAAGTTTGACACATACATCCTTGGATTGGGATTTGTAAGAAGCAGGGTTGATCATTGTGTATATTCCATGCAGGTTGGTAATCACTTCATTTATGTAGTGTTGTATGTTGATGACATGTTGTTGGTAGGAAATAACATGAATGTTATCAAGGAGGTGAAATCACAACTATCCTCCAAATTTGACATGAAGGATCCCGGTGCTGCTAAATTCATTCTGGGAATGGAGACTAGAAGAGATCGTGCAAACAGGAAACTCTCGTTGAATCAAAGAAAATATGTTGAGATGATATTGCAGAGGTTTAATATGCATGGAAGTAAACCAGTCAAGGTTCCTATTCCTATAGGTGTAAAGTTATCTGCAGATCAGTGTCCCAAGACACAAGAAGAAGAAGAGGACATGTCCCATGTTTCGTATGCCAGTGCAGTTGGCAGTTTGATGTATGCAATGTTCTGTACTAGACCATACATTGCAAATGCAGTGGGAGTTTTGAGCAGGTATATGTCAGAACCAGGGAAGGAGCATTGGACAACAGTAAAGAGGGTCTTTAGGTATCTTCATGGCACTACCAGTTATGGATTGTTCAACCAAGGAAGACTAGGATTGGACAGAGTGCTGGACATACATGGCTTTGTTGATGCAGACTGGGCTGGAGATATGGATTGCAGAAGATCTACAAGTGGGTATGTGTTTAACTTATTTGGAGGAGCAATCGGTTGGATGAGAAAAAGACAGGTTGTAGTGGCACTCTCAACTACATAAGATGAATACACGACAACCACTCATGAAAGCAAGGAAGCAATATGGTTAGAAAGATTGTGTTCAAGTATTGGGTTGGTACAACAAGCAATGAGATTAGATTGTGATAGTCAAAGTGCAATCTTCCTGGCAAAGAACCCAACTTATCATTCGAAGAAAAATCATATTGATGTTCAGTATCACTTTGTGAGAGGCATGGTTGAGGAAAAGAAGGTGTTGTTGGAAAAGTTTGACACTTTGAAGAATGTTGCAGATTCATTGACAAAGTATGTGAGCAAAAAAAAGTTCTCCTGGTGTAGAGTAACAATGGACATTGTTGCCCTAGATTGTTGACTATATAATCCCCTGGACCCATGGATGCAAAGAAAATGACAAGTGGGAGAATGTTGGGTATGTGTTATATTATTTGCATGTGTGTGTCTGGGCGCGTCATATATAACAACTATGTCTGACGATCCCTCTTTCCTATTTTTAGCGGATTTTGTTATATTCTTTGCTATTTTTAGCGATTTTCTAAATTAATCCCATATTAAGGGATTAGGGTTTTGGTATCTACGGAATACCTAAAAACATTGTATATATTGTATGGTGAATGGTGAAATTCGACATAATGAATATAAGAAAGGTTTTCCCGGTTGAGGGTTTCTGGTATAAAATCTCTGTGTACTCTGTGTATGAGCCATTGATTAAATTCTCTTTTTATTAAGAATCTATATGCATTTCTTTACTTCACACGTTTAAAACTTACATGAATAAAAAAAAAATAGAAAAGTTCGAAAATAGATGAAAAAACACTATTGAGAAAAAAAATTGAACAATTTGAAAATAAATGAAAAAACAAGCATTTAAAAAAAAAAGTGGAAACCTTATGTATCAGAAAATTTAAAATATAAAAAAACACCTAAAAAGGGAGGGGCTTTCTACCGGTAGGACAATTTTAAAAAATGGGGTAAAAAACTTGATCCCCCAAAAAACGAGAACTTTGTAGAGTTCTTGTTAAGTTGGTAACTATGTTATAGCCCATGGCTGATGTTTTACTTTATGAAGGAGGATGCTCTTCCAGATCTCACAGAATGTGAGTGGAAGAATGGTCCAGATGACTCAGTTTGTATCATGATATTGTTATGCAGGTTGATATCATATGATATGATTTTTGTAGAGACTATATGTCTCTAGAAAATAGTTGTATGATACTGTGGTGGATGTGATCCACTAGTAGTGATTATATGTCACTGGTTAGTAGCAGTGTGCTGCTGAGAGTGGTTGTGTACCACTAGATAGTAGTTATATACTACTATGAATAGACAAAGTTTTTCTCTATTGGATGGCATTGTTCTAATTTCCATGGAGACTATCTAGTTGGATAGTGATGATGGTGCTCATTATTTGATCATGAGATAGCTTGTGTGGATATGATGATGCTACCGATTGAATGGTTTTCTTTTGCTCAAGACCATTTCCTTTAATGAATCCCTATCTAGGAGGGAGTGTTGATATTATGGTAGTTGAGGGAGGTATTAACCTCCACGTATAACCTTTGACAAGACTAGAATATTCTGGGAAACAAGAGAAACCCTAAAAAGTTGGATAATAACCCTAGGAGACAAGTCGACTCAAGAGAATATTTAATATTGATTTATTAGCCTCCAGAAAGATAATACATCCTGGTCAAGAGAGATAGAGTAGTACAAATAGAGGGCGCTAGAGCTCATTTGTCACTCTCACTCTCACAAATGCATAAGACAAGTGGTGCACAAGTTTGGAGAGGGAGTTCAGTTGTAGCTGCTGCAACTGGTATTTTGGTTTTTGGTTGGAATTTCTCTTGGTTATGGTTTGGACTTTATGCTTAGTCTTTGGTTATTCTTTCTTGGTGCACTATCCTTGGAGAAAGGTGTGCTGCCTTGGTTGGTTATTGGACTGCTTCTAGAATTATTGTATCTGTCAAGGTTAAGGTGCTCGGGGGTGGCCTTTGTGCCTATGGTTGGGCAAAAATATTGCTATGTTTTCTATGGTGAAATGAGAACACCTATTTTTCTAACATTGAGCATTCCTTTCTCTTTGGCTTCTGCACTCCAAACACTCACTTTAAGAGCTCCATAGGTTCTTATGCTCTAAGAATGCAATTAGTTATTTTCTTCACACCACCTGGATGTTTACTTTCCTGTTGCACACTTGCAAACAATTCTAACAGAGAATTGGTACTCTGTTTATCCTCCCCTTTGCCTGTTGTTTGTAGAAAAAATATCACTCTGATACCACCTGAGGAAAATCGCGCGACCTCCTAGTCTACGGTTCATTCACAGGAGCCGAAATGGCTCTCAGATCATTGTTGGATCCTCTCTGATGCACATAGGTCCCTTAATTTCCATTGTAGGCTCAATAAAAAACCCGCTGGAACTTATACCAAGCCCATTTACTTCTCAGGTTTAAACCACATGCTCTTTCCCTTTTATCCCTGATAGAATCTCATGTGACCATGGGTTAGAACCAAGCGCTGGACAAAAAGGCACTACTTCGAAACTACAGGACTCCGATGCTCCGGGAAATTCACCCAAAACTAAACACACCAATCTACTCGGAGTGTTACTAGCGAAACTCGGTCATAAAGTGACTTGACTGAAAACTGTGGGTTTTATCTCTTCCTTCCACTCTCCTGCTCATTAAATGGTAAAATCTAATGGCTGGCAGGGATCCTCTTCCCTCCACAATCTATGACGGAGATTAAATTCGAGACTCTAGGATTCAGAGTTCCCTCCCCAAACAACACAACGACCAAACTCCCAGATCGTTGAATCTCCAAACCACCGAGGGCTCAAAGATCAATGGTCCACACTCCTCCTTGATCAATGGTGGGGATTTACTCCAGACTTTATAGCTTCAGGGCCTCTTTCTCCAAATAATACGAAAACCAAACTGTCGAAGTAGCGAAATGCCAAATCATTGAATCATAAGATCTACGACTCACGTTCTCTCCACTTTATCTACGACTAATATTCACTCCAAGACTTCAAATCTTTGGGGATTTGCGACTCCAACACAATAACCAATTCTCCTGGATAGCCAAAGTGACAAATCCCAAAATATAAATTCCTTGGGGATCCATGGATGACGTTCCCCTCATCCTAGATCAATGGTTGGGAACTTGTATTCCTTTCGTTCATTCTCTCCTCTGATCAAGGCTTGATCCAATGAACCAGATCAAATCTGGCGACCAATCTGACGACTGTTGTAGCTTTCTCCTCCATCATGGCCCCACTTCCTTAAAGGTATTTTCTCAGGTTCTCAAAGGCTTGGCCTTTGATTTATTTTCATGGGGTTGACTCCTTGGCATCTACTTACTGTCATGGATCACTATCTCTCCCAAGATTGTAATTTCTTTGAACTTCAAAGGGGATCGACCCTTTGTTCCTTCAAACAACTCCTTATGCCATCCCGACACCCACACGTTTCCTCCTGATCTTATCACACTATTAAAGTATTCCTTCAGTTCCCTCTTGACACTTTGTGCTCTTCCTCCCGAGATTTACAATCACTCTGACAAAGTGTTGGTTTTGTGCACTCCTATCACTTTCTCACTTGAGTCTTGGAATTCAAAGACTCTTCTGCGCATTCCTTGCACTTACTCTATGCAGACTTGCACTATCTCTCCTGAGCTTGACAAACACTTAGACTTTGTCCTTAGAGAACTCCTTACACCAACCTCCTATCCCTCCTGAGTGTATGACTGGTTCTGGTGTTCCCACTTGACACTCTTCTCCTGAACTCGAAAATGATTTTTTGCGCACTCCTTGCACTGGATTTTCAGATCTCTCCAATAACTCTGATGTGCACTCCTTGCATAGTCTTGAGAGCCCAAAACACTCAGAAATATAGACAGACAGAAAATTATATCTATTCCATAAAAGATAACATTCATATACTCAAAGAATTCAAAAACATGCATAGGCATTCACACACATTTACACAGACACATAGAGATACTAAAAAATAGAACTCAAATTTCTATTAACTATGAATGTTTTGCAATATTTTATTGTGTTTACAGTGTTGGAATGCATCAAAGTCTTAGATCCTTCTCTCCTCTCCTCTCTCTATTCAAAAACTTACTTACATCATAGAATACATTGATTTATACATGGATGGATTCTCGAGCCTTCCCTCCATATCATTCTAGTGCTATCATGTCTAATTAAATGTATTCCTATCACTAAGCAATCTCAATAAATATTCATTTACAAATTTAGATATGAGGTGATGCTCAGGATATGTACAAACTATGATCCATTAAAGGATATTACACTATCCTTACACAAATACAATGGCTCTTTATTTCATTGAGCCTTACAAACTTTATTACACTAAATTGGATATTTTAAAACAAAATAAGAGGATTGTGCCTCTCTCTCCTCGGGATTTGCTCCCGATCCTCCTACGTTGTGATGGTTGTTTGATGTGTTGTTGAGTGGGATCGATGATCTTGCATCACTCCTTCACCACCAATGCAAGATAGACCTTCACCAATCCCCACATCCCTTTCCTCCTGGAATAGCCCAACACAATTACCACTAAGTCTGGTATGGAATCATAAATCAAACCTAAATCCCCACCAAAATCTAGGGCCATGAAAGAACAACCACTTCCTGTTACTTTGATACCCTATAGAGTCCCATTTGAAGGCATTCCATTCACAAAGGTACTCCTGCTCAAGTGTGTCGATTATAATGTACACGACCCCCACCATTTCCCCAAAATCTGGGTCGACGGATACAACAAAGTCATCCGACGCGATGATGGCACTGACTAAATCATAATACAAGAGTGGGAACAACCATTTAAGATATTCAAGATCATCAAGAATTACAAATATGATATGAAACCAAAAGGGAAACACACACAACCTATTAGACCTAGTATGCTAAGATCAATACAACATTTACTAACCTTGTTGGGGTCGTAGAGAGCTTATATGCCCATATTCCTACGACTTTTTCACATAGATGCGACATCCCTACTAGATTTAAGCTCTTTGTAGTAAAATCTTGTTTGCAACACATCGAGTCAAAACTCACCGCTCTTCGTCAACCAACGCATCACATCGATGCACCTTCCTCACAACTCCAGACATTGATTAAGTTGGCACAAGTAGTTCTCCACATTGCTCAACGTTAGGTGGAAGCATTCTACAAAATGGTTGACTATAGATTCACCCTATGAACCCATCTCCAAAACATTCTAGAAGTATCTACAATCGCAGAGCGGGTTCACGCGGCCGAAGTAGATGTATCACAAAAAAAACAAAACCTAACTTCTTTATCTCCTAGGGAGCACGTCACTGAGATGATAGTTATCACAATAAGAAAAAAGGAGATCACTGCAATGTAGGTCAAATAACATAATATGGCTGATATGATATCGGTTGCAACGAATAAGGCCTTGAACTTGTTCACTCATCTCTCTTACCTGCAAGTTTCTATCGACCCTCTCATCACGTAACTCAACAACACAAACTTGACAAACCCTCAGGTCACAACTATGGAAGTAGATGCGGTTTCCATCTTATGCAAAAGCTCCAAGACCACTTTTCTGATCTTGAGCATCATTTTCGTTAGTTCGTGCAAGAACTCAAAAGTACAATGTCATCCAACTGATTCTATAAATTAGTTGGTTCGAGGATGATCCAAGTAATAGTGGCGGGGGCTTGCTAGCAGGTTCATTTAGCACAAATGCACAAACTATTTTGTGTGCACTCATTCCAAAGTTTTCACGTGCTTAAAGTAATGCGTGAAGAGTGACAAAGAGTAGACGCTAGAATGAATTTTGAAAATGCACAACATGCCTAAAATATTATTGAATGTGCGTCAGTCCCAGATTTTATGTGCTTCAAAAATCAAGACGATGCACACTGGAATCAGAAAAATAATCATTGGGAAATCTTCTCGAATGATGACTGCCAATAGCGCAAGGGATCATGGAGCTGAAAAAAGATGAGTTAGCAGGGTAGTTAATATTTCCCTAGTCTTGGAGTCTACATGGATTGCAGGCAGGTGCCAAAAGTGTGCAAGGTAGTTTTTCAGTCAAACAAGTGGAGTAGAGAAGAAAGAGACAGAGCTCCCGAGCAAAGAAAGATATAAAAGGAAGAAGTGATATAAAAAAATGGAGCTAGATAGATGTTTAGATGAAATCCATTGATTCCTTGGTATGGAGCTCACTTTGAACCTGTTGTAATTCTATAATGCTTTTGAATATACCCAGGAGTCTATTATAGGCTTGAAGTCTTGAGAGAATGCGCATTGCACAGTGTTTTGTATTTCTGATGATTTATATAGAGAAGATATGAATTTCTGTGGTTGTCATATATATATATTCTATGTAATGCATGCCTCTATTTTAATGGAATGACACTGGTACTAAAGATGCGACAATTCTGATCTCTTATGTGTCTATCATGCATGAGGTGGACAAATGTGTGTATTGTTTTACTTCTTATTCCTAATGATTTTTTAGATATGAGTTGCATGAATGCCAGACCTGATGGATCTTTGTGTGTTTAGCCTTCATCCCTATCACAAGAGATTATGGTATCTAAGATCCTCTCTACATTTCAGGTGAGACCTTCCTCAACCTTGGTCGAGGATTGATATGTCGATGCTCTGGGGTTTTTGTTGGTCAACTCTGGATGAACCCTGGGTGTAAAATCCCCAAAATTAGGAAGGACGCATGCAAGAGTAGAACACAATTCCAACACAAGCCTCTAATACCATGTGGAGTTTTCTCATGGAACCTAGCTAGTAGAAAAGGAACACAAAGATTGTGAGAGAGAAGAGAAGAGAGAAATATTGAGAGAAAAGAATGAATTGTATTAAAAATATTCCACACACAAACAATGAAAAATTTACAATAGATATTGGATACACGAGTAACTAATGTGCCATAGTAGTGATCTAGAGATGTCTATACACTTACTGACAGAAAGTGAAGTAATCTGCCACCTAGTCCTTTTTAATTGGTCCATACAATCATTAGTTAAATGAGTCACACATGTGGAAGAGAAAGAAACACATGCAATCACAATATATGTTCCCTATTGGCCACATGCATGATATATGCCCACTCTTGGTGAGGAAACCAAGGTGAACATGCAACTGTTGGTGTTAAAACTGAGGTTTCTATGCATGAGTGATCTCCACTAGTCTAACTGAGGTGTAACTAACTCTGAATTGAAGAGGGAAGGAGCCCTATTTTGTAGGAGGAACCCTGATTTGTAGGGAAATATTATCAAGAAATAATATTCTCATCTATGGAAGCACCCTCAACATTGGACTATCAACCTTAGGAAAATAATTTCCTAGGTGAGTGTGTAATATCTCCAACATTTGTGTGGTCCGATTTCTTCTCCTTATTTCTCTGTATCCAAATATTTCTTAACTTTCATAGATTTTTTCTCTAGATGCACTTGGGTTCTTAAAACTTAAGAGTGATGTTTTTGACAAGTTTTTGGCCTATAAGGCCCTTGTAGAAAAACAATCTAGACATTAACTTCAAAGGTTAAGAATAGATAAAGGGGGTGAATACATGAACAACAATTTTACAAGTTACTGCACTATACAGGGCATCCAAATGAAACACATTGTTCCATATACACTACAAAAAAATGGTGTTGCTGAAAGAAAGAACCACACATTAAAATAAAGGGATAATTGTAAGACCCAATCTAAGGGATTAAGGCTTAATTATTGGGTGGAAGCCATTAACTATGAAAATTACATAGTAAATCACACTCCCACAAAGGCTCTAGAAAATATAAGACTGGAATAATCATGGAATAAAATTAAGAAAGATGTAAGCCACTTCCATGTATTTGGTAGTGTAGCATGGGATTACATTCTTGATGAGAAAAGGAAATATTTACAGCCTAAAAGTGAGAAGTGTATTTTTGTTGGATATTCTGAAGATGTCAAAGTTTATAGAGTTCTTCAACTTCATTCTAATGAAATTATTATTATAACAGATGTTAAATTTGATGAAAATACCTTTTCCCGAGAGCCTAATTTAGTGTTTGTGCCTTCTTTGGCATGTGATCCATCTATAACGTTTCTGCCATATTCTATTCATATTTTGGTTTCTTATTCTTCATATGATGATAGTGAGGATGACAATCCACCTCTGCATGTTCACCTTCCTCTAGATGATTCCATTGAACATGAACCTGCACCAACACCACATCTTCCCAGATGGGTTTGTTCAAATCAAGAAGCAATTGGTGATCTTGTCGGTGATCCTTCAGATCAATGTCAGACACATTCATAATTTTAGTGAGCCTCTTCTCTTTTAGCTCAAGTTTCAGATGCTCATGATTCAAAAACATTTTCATAAGCTCCAGGTTATCTAGATTGGGAGAAAACAATGAATGAAGAGTATTTCTCTTTGATAGTGAATGATACTTGGGATATTAATGTACCTTTTCCAAAAGGAAGAAAACCTGTCAGATGTCGATGGGTGTACTAAGCTAAGTATGCATCAGATGGAAGTGTTGAAATATACAAGGCCCGATTAGTTTTCTAAGGGTTCTCTCAAGTTGAAGGAATTGATTATAATGAAACATTTTCCCTTGTTCTAGCCCTTGTACCCCCACATAAATGGGAGTTCTATCAGATCGATGTCAAATTTTCCTTCTTGCATTGGGTATTTGTAAGAATAAATCTACATGGAACAACCTCCTGGCTATGTCCAGAATGACTCTAGCCTTGTTTTACACCTTAAGAAATATATTTATGGTCTTAAGCAAGCTTCTCAAGCTTGGTATGCCAAAATGGACAAATTTCCTCTTGATTCCATTATGACCCTAATGTATATACCAATAAAGTAGGAATCCATCTCTGATCCAGGTGGATATTGGTGTCCACCCACCTATTCCAACTGGCTCAAAACAATTTTCTAGCAATTTACTATTTTTAGTAGTTTTCAGTTCCAAAACTTTTGGGGCCATTTTGAGGGCCTAAATAATTTTTTTCTGGATTGAGCACCTCAATGATAGCCAAAGGCTCTAATTGAGCCTCCCAAAATGAATCTCCTCGATGATACCTTTCCAACGAGATATCGTGTACCCCAAACAAAGATCGTATGCCAAAGTTATGCCCCTAGGAAGTTGATACACCAAACTACCCAAAACGGGGTCCACAAAACTGTTGGATTTTCATCTTCCGGGGTTAGGGATTTTGGATTTTATTTATGATAAAAATGCCTTTGTATCCTCATTATAACAATCATATTCTTGCAAATGTGAGTATCTATCACATCTCTTCTCATAGATAAGTTTCCACCATTCTAGCGAGTCATTCACTCTGATTTCTACAGTTTTGTATATTTCACTCATTAATATAAATTGTGTATTACTGTATCTCTGTTTTTATGGTTATATCTCTAATATATATATATTATATTATTGAATCTATGGCAATATCTTTGTGTATTTCTGTGTTATATCTTCGCTCTCATTTCGTGCCGAAAATAATCTGGATCAGTGGTATCAGAGAAGGATCCTCTTGATCATTTTTCAATGCATGTCCCCAACGAGGTCTGAATATAGAAAGTTGGGTCTCGAGCATGTCTCTCTTGAGGAAAATCTCTCTCACACACTCAAGAAACCATCCATGGAGGAAGAAAATAAAAATGACGGAGCAAAAGATTCTATTAATCTGTTGCTTGAGCAAGCTCTCATGCGACAGAGGGATGAAATGATGGAGAATTTTTCCCAAATCCTTCAATGACTGCTGATAACAACAGACATGTCTTCATCAAGTGACCAATTTGGAGGAACCTCTCCTTTCAAGGTACAAGTTAATTTTGATATTCCCGTATTTGAAGGACATATAGATGAGGATGCCCTAGAAAAATGGTTAAATCTACTAGAAGATTATTTCTCTGTTCATAATTTCTTTGACATGGAAAATATCACCTTCTCACTCCTTAAGGCTCTCCCCCATGTCAAACATTGGTGGGAAACTAACTAGGAGAAAATTTCCATGGAGGATTCTGGAATATATGGGGCCGAGCCCACTTGGGATTTTTTTGTGGATGCGGTCAAGGAACAATATTACTCTGTTGGAAACTATGAAAACCAATACATGAGATGGACCACACTGTGGAAATATAGGGGCTAAGAAGTTCTGGATTTCACCAATAACTTCCATACCTTGCACACCAAGATGGGTATCAAAGACTTCGAGTGATATTTGATTTTAAAATACCCTAGGGCTCTACACAGATACATCCAAACTGAAATGGATTTTTTGGATATCTCATCACTGGGTGCTTCTTATCAATATGTTGTTGAATCGAGAAACAATTAAGCAATAGAACAAGCATGAGTTCGGGTATGAAAATATGCAACAACCAAATCATAGTAAAGAAGGCCCTAACAACCAACCTTAAGAAAACCAATCCAAGCCATATGACAAGAAGGGTAACGAAAAGACGAAGAAAGACAGTGGAAATGGTGCAATTTCCACAAACTCCCCTGGAAAAACACTGATAAATGTCACTCAATATAGTCATTGGTGGCCGACATCAAATACAAGGAGCCTAACCCAGATTCATAATCTGATTGATAAAATAATAGGAAAAGATAGATCATCGATGCAAACCCCATTGCTACTATTGTGACCACAACAATTCAACTATAAGAACCATCAGATACTGAAGATGGAGAGCACCTCTTCTATTCACATATGTGGGTGAAGGGGACTCCATTTCATTTCATTGCTGATAGTGGAAGCCAGAAGAAAATCATCTCAGTAGAGGTTGTTAAACAATTGGGATTGTCGACAACACCACACCCACATCCATACAACATCGGGTGGCTTCCCCAGGGATGAGATATTTGTGTCAATTAGCAGTGTCAATTTTCATACGACATCAATGCCTTCAAGGATGAGGTATGATGTGATGTTTCCCCGTTGGATGTCTATGATGTTCTTTTGGGACAGACATATATGTGGAAGCACCATGTTATTTATGAGTCTCAACCCCATAGTGTCATTGTTACTCTGGGGGCTCATCTCTATAGGATACTAGAGGTAGTTTCGACTACTTTCCCACCTAAACAATACCGCAAGGTAGTATCTCATACTACAAAATTCATCATCTTCACAATCTATTCAAAGGTGAAAAGAAGGACATTGCAACCACTACAGCCTCAGTCCAAGCACCTTTTGTCCACTAGAAGCAGGTCAAAAATATTGAAGCAAACTGCAAGGATTCCTTCTGCACACAGTCATATGATGTAGCCGGACTGGTTAAAAAGGTCCAACCCTTCCATCCACAGGTTCGTGACAACCTTAAACAAGCTAAGCAACACAACTTCTCCCACAAGGCAAGCAACTCATCAAGATGCAGATTCAACAAATGCTTTTCCCTCTCCCTAGGAATTCAAAACAATGGAGATAATTCATTCCTAGGGAGGATTGATCTAGGTGGATATCAGTGGCCACACACCTATTCCAACTGGCTCAAAACAGTCTTCTGGCAATAAACTATTTTTAGCATTTTTTCGGTTCCTAAACTTCTAGGGCCATTTTGAGGGCCTAAATGAATTTTTTTTGGGATCGAGCACCTCAATGATAGTTAAAGGCTTTGATTAAGCCACCAAAATGAATCTCCTCAAAGATACCTTTCCAACAATCTATCGTGCACCTCAAACGATGATCGTATGCCAAAGTTACGCCCCTGGGAAATTGATACACCAAACTACCCAAAACGGGGTCCAAAAAATTGTTGCCTTTACATCTTTTGGGGTTATGGTTTTGAATTATATTTATGATAAAAAGGCCTTTGGATCCTCATTGTAACAATCATCTTCTTGCAAATGTGAGTAGCCGTCACATCTCTTCTAAGAGATAAGTTTCTAAGAGATAAGTTACCACCATTCTAGCGAGTCTTTCACTCTGTATTTCTACAGTTTTGTACATTTCCCTCATTAATAGAAATTATGTATTACTATATCTCTATGTTTATGATTATATTTATGATATATCTCTGTTAAATTATTGTCTCTCTTGCAAAATATCTATATATTTATGTGTTATCTCTTCTCTCTCATTTCGTGCAGAAAATAATCTGGATAAGTGGTATTAGAGCAGGCTTCTCTTGATCATTTTTCAGTGCATGTTCCCGACGAGGTTCGAGTATATAAATTTGAGTCTTGAGCTAGTCTCTCTTGAATAAAATTTCTCTCGCATGCCCAAGAAACCATCCATGGTGGAAGGAAACAAAATGATGGAGCAAAAAATTCTATTAATTTGTTTCTTGAGAAAGCTCTCACATGGCAGAGGGATGAAATGATGGAGAATTTTTTCCATATCCTTCAACACCTGTTGATAACAAAAAGTGCATATTCATAAAGCTATCACTTTGGAGGAACCTTACTTTTCAAGGTACATGTTAATTTTGATATTCCCGTATTTGAAGGACAAATAGATTAGGATGCCCTAGAAAAATGGTTAAATCTGCTAGAAGGTTATTTTTCCATTCATAATTTCTCCGACAAAGAAAAGATCACCTTCGCAGTCCTTAAGACTCTCCCCCATGTCAAACATTAGTGGAAAAATTGTTGGGAAAAAAGTTCCACAGAGGAATCTGGAATATATGGGGCCGTGCCCACTTGGGAATTTTTTGTGGTTGCGGTCAAAGAACAATATTACCCTATTGGAAACTATGACGACTAGTACATGAGATGGACCACACTACGGCAAGAGAGGGACCAAGTAGTATTGGAGTTCACTAATACCTTATATACCTTGCGCACCAAGATGCATATTAAACAATCCGAGTGACATTTGGTTTTGAAATATCATGGGGCTCTACACAGATACATCCAAACTAAAATGGATTTTTTGGACATATCATCACTGGGTGTTGCTGATCGATATGTTGTTAAAATCGAGAAAAACTTTAAGCACCAAAATAAGCAAGATTTCAGGTCTGAAAATCCACAACAACCAAAGAATGGTAAATACGACCATAACAACTAACCTTCAGAAAACCAATCCAAGCCATATGAAAAGGGTAACGGAAAGATGAAGAAGGACACTGGAAAATGGTGTGATTTCCACAAAATCCCCTAGCACAACACCGATGAATGTTTCTCAGAATAGCCATTGGTGGCCAAGGTCAAAGACAAGGAGCCTAACCCAGATTCAGAATATTATTCAGAAAATAATGGGAGAAGACATATCATTGACGCAGACCCCACTTCTATTATTGCGACCGCAACAATTCAACCAAAAAAACTAGCAGATCCTAAAGAGGGAGAGCACCTCTTCCATTCACAAATGTGGGTGAAGGGGACCTCGTTGCATTTCATTTTTGATAGAGGAATGCATAAGAAACTTATATCAGTAGAGGTTGTCAAATAATTGGGATTGTCGACAACACCACACCCGCATCCATACAACATCGGGTGGCTTCGCCAAGGATGAGATATCTTTGTTAGCCAATAGTTCTGATTGTCATACTACATTTATCCCTTCAAGGATGAGGTGTTATGTGATGTTTCCATGTTGGATGTTTGTGATGTTCTTTTGGGCCAACCATATATGTGGAAGCATTGTTGTTCACTATAATTGCTTATTTCACTAAACAATCAAGTGCTACATAAATTGTCAACCCAGGGAAGTCTGTTTATTTCAAAGGTAATCACACACTATATATGCTCAATCTCAAAAGAAACCTAAAGTTGTAGTAAAAATATATTAGTCACACTTTTCCTTGAACAAACTGAATTTCTAACTTGAATTACAGGAAAGCAATCTACCTATTGCAGAGTTCAATGTTTAAAGAAATAATTGTCCAAAGAATCCTGGATTACATTAAGAAAATAAAAACCTTCAAGACACTACAAAAGGAAAGACCAGCTATCTTATAATAGAGAACATGACCCTATTCCCAAAGCAGGAATCTTCAGCACCTGTTTCCAATCACCACACTTTTAGGAACTCATTGCTAATTGAAATAATTGACACACACTGAAGACTAACTATCTCTTAACAGAGAACATGACCCTACTCCTCAAGAAGGAATATTTAGCACCTGTTTTCGATTAACACACTTTCATGAACTCATTACTAATTGAAATAATTGACATGCACTGAAGGCTAACTATCTCTAACAGAGAACATGACCCTATTCCCTAAGCAGGAATCTTCAGCACCTGTCCCTGATTATCAAGCTTTCATAAATTCACCAAACAGGATTGCTAACTAGAATGATTAACAGTTACCCAAGCATGAATCATATGAAAACAATGTAACAATCAGTAAATTAGAGTTTCAGCAAGATAGAGTTCAGTAAAGTAGTGTTTCAGCAAAACAAAGTTCAATAAAGTAGTGTTTCAGCAAAACATAATTTAATCAAGGCATGAAAAAAAATAACACTAACACACTACAAAGCTAATGGGTGAATCTTGTGAAGAAGCTGGGCCCTCCCTTCTCACAAGATTCCCCTGAAATGAGAGGAACTAGAAATAAATGCTCAGAATAGTCTTTTATTCATCTGTCAACTGTATCATATTACAATGTTTGAAATAAAACACGTCCCTCTCTGTAAATCCTTTCTTAGCCAAAAAAAAAGTCCTCTCTAATGATCATTTCCTCTTATTTAAAGAGGAGAATCCCTTCGATACAATTTGATCAATAAATTACAGGTGTACATCTGAGTTTTATTCTTAGTCAGATCGACTTTCTAAACTGGAATAGGATATCCTAGTCTCCCGCAACAGAATGCTATTACAAGTGCTGAGTGAGGTGTTGTTGTTGCGGCTGGAGTAACAACTTCTTTATTTGTCTTCTTGTTATTGTTGTTGTATGTTGTTTCAGCATCGCAAATCGCGGGCTGTTTCAGCCACGGGATTTGCGTTTTGACTGTTTCAGCAACTTGGTCTCAGGAAGCAGCGATGGTTAATGGTAGCTCAAGGTGCGGATGTTGTGGTCAATGTAACAGTTTTGTGTTGTTGTTTTAGCATCGTAGACCACGGAGGGTGTAACAACTTCTTCTCTGTGAGTTGTTGTTTCATCATTGTAGACCACGAACTGTGTGCAGCTTCTTCTGTGTGAGTTGTTGTTTCAACATCGTAGACCACGAAGAGTGTAACAACTTCTTCTGTATGAGTTGTTGTTTCAGCATCGTAGTCCACAGACACTTTCAGCCACAGGGTTTGCATGCTTTAACTCTTTCAGCAACAAGCCTCAATGCTAATCTGCAGTTCGAACTGTTTCAACACTTATACATTTCTGATCAACGGTTAAATACGAGAGTAATGCAAAATTATATGCAAAACAGATTAAACATATAGTAAAGAGAAGAGACGTTGTATACCTTTGGAAAGATAGGGTAAGGTGATAATGTGAGTTTAAATGTGAGTGAAACAAGGGTGTAAAAGTAGCAAAAAGTGTGAGCAAAAAGGTACATTGTATGGTCCTAACAAGTGCCATGCTATTTATGAGTCTCAACCCCGTAGTATCATTGTTACTCTAGGGGGTCATCTCTATAGGATACCATAGGTAGTTCTGACTACTGTCCCACCTAAACAATGCTACAAGGTAGTATCTCATACTACAAAATTCAACTTCTTCACAATCTGTTCAAAAGGTGAACATAAGGACACCGAAAGCACTACAGCCTTAGTCCAAGCACCTTTTGTCTAACAAAAGCAGGTAAAAACAATTGAAGTAAAATGAAAGGATTCCTTCTGCACATAGTCATCTCATGTATCCAGACTGGTTAAAAATTTCCAACCCTTCCATTCACAAGTTTGTGACAGCCTTCAACAAGCTAAGAAACACAACTTCTCCAGCAAGGCAAGCCCCTCATCAAGATGCAGATTCAATAAACGCTTTTCCCTCTCCCCCGGGAACTTAACACAATGAATACCATTTCTTCTTAATGAGGGAGGATTGATCTAGGTGGATATCACTAGCCACACACCTATTCCAACTGGCTCAAAACAGTCTTCTGTAAATTTACTATTTTTAGTAGTTTTTCGGTTCCTAAAATTTTGGGTCCATTTTGAGGTCCTAAATGAAGTTTTTTTAGAATAGAGCACCTTAATGATAACCAAAGGATTTGATTCTTCCCCAAAAATAAATATCCTCAACAATACATTTCCAATGAGCTATTGTGTGCCCCAAATGAAGATCATATGCCAAAGTTATGCCCCTAGGAAGTTGATACAACAAACTACCCACAACAAGGTCCACAAAGTTGTTGGCTTTTCATCTTCTGAGGTTAGGGTTTTGACTTTTATTTATGATAAAAATTCCTTTGGAGCCTCATTGTAACAATCATCTTCTTGCAAATGTGAGTAGCTGTCACATCTCTTCTCAGAGATACGCTGCCACCATTCTTGCGAGTCTTTCACTCTGTATTTCTATAGTTTTGTACATTTCGCTCATTAATAGAAATTGTGTATTACTGTATCTCTGTGTTTATGGTTATATCTCTGATATATCTCTTTTATATTATTGGATATCTTTCAATATCTTTGTATATTTCAGTGTTATATCATTGCTCTGATTTTGTACCGAAAATAATCTAGATTAGTGGTATCATAGCAGGATGCTCTTGATCGTTTTTCAGTGCATGTCCCTGATGAGGTCCGAGTATAGAAAGTTGGGTATCGATCTTGTATATCTTGAATAAAATCACTCTCACACACCCAAGAAACACTCCATGGTGGAAGAAAATAAAAATGATGGAGCATAATATTCTATTAATTTGTTGCTTGAGCAAGCTCTCACATGACAGAGGGACGAGATGATGTAGAATTTTTTCCATATCCTTCAACCCCTACCAATAACAATAGGAGTGTCTTAATCAAGAAACCACTTTGGAGAAACCTCTCCTTTCAAGGTACAAGTTAATTTTGATATTCCCATATTTGAAGGACACATAGATGCGGATGCCCTAGAAAAATGGTTAAATCTGCTAGAAGGTTTTTTCTTTGTTCATAATTTCTCTGACAGGGAAAAGATCACCTTCACACTCCTTAAGGCTCTCCCCCATGTCAAACATTGGTGGGAAACTTACTGGGAGAAAATTCCCACAAATGAGTCTCGAATATATGGGGCCGATCCCACTTGGGATTGTTTTTTGGATGTGGTCAAGGAACAATATTACCATGTTGGCAACTATGACAACCAGTACATAAGATGGACCACACTGCGACACGAGAGGGGCCAAGAATTTTTGAAGTTCACCAATACCTTCCATACCTTGCGCACCAAGATGGGCATCAAAGACTCCTAGCGACATTTGTTTCTGAAATACCATGGGTCTCTACACATATACATCCAAATTGAAATGGATTTTCTGGACATCTCATCACTGGGTGTTGCTTATCAATATGTTGTTAAAATCGAGTATAAATTTAAGCACCATACAAGCGAGATTTTGGGTCTGCAAATCTGCAACAAAGAGACAATGGCAAAGACGGCCCTAACAACCAACCTTCAGAAAACCAATCCAAGCCACATGACAAGAAGGGTAATGGAAAGACGAACAAGGACACTAGAAAATGGTGTGATTTCCACAAACTCCCCCAGCACAACTCCGATGAATGTCACTCAAAATAGTCATTGGTGGTTAAGATCAAAGACAAGGATCCTAACCCAGATTCAGAATATGAATCAGAAAATAATGGGAGAAGACAGATCATCAACGCAAACCCCACTCCTAGTATCACGACCGCAACAATTCAACCAGAAGAACCAGCAAACCCTAAATATGGGGAGAACCTCTTCCATTCACAGATGTGGGTGAAGGGGACCTCGCTTCATTTTATTGTTGATAGAAAAATCCAGAAGAACCTCATCTTAATAGAGGTCGTCAAACAATTGGGATCATTGAAAACACCACACCCGCAACCATACAACATCGAGTGGCTTCGCCACAGATGAGATCTTTGTGTCAACCAACAATGTTGATTTTCATATGGCATCCATCCCTTCAAGGATGAGGAATTATGTGATGTTTCCCCACTGGATGTTTGTGATGTTCTTTTGGGCCAGCCATATATGTGGAAGCGCCATGCTATATGAGTCTCGACCCTGTAGTGTCATTGTTACTCTTGGGGGTCATCTCTAAAGGATACCAGTGGTAGTTCTGACTATTCTCCCTCTTAAACAGTGCAACAAGGTAGTATCTCATACTACAAAATTCAACTTCACAATCTGTTCAAAAGGTGAACAGAAGGACACCACGACCATTGCAGCCTCAGTCCAAGAACCTTTTTTCCAGTAGAAGCAAGTCGACAAGATTGAAGCGAAGAACAAGGATTCCTTATGCACACAGTCATCTCATGTAGCAAGACTGGTTAAAAATTTTGAACCCTTCCAACCACAAGTTCATGACAGCCTTCAACAAGCTAAGAAGTGTAACTTATCTAGCAAGGCAAGTAACTCATCAAGATGAAGATTCAACAAACACTTTTCTCTTTCCCCCAGACACTCAACGCAATGGAGACAATTTCTTCCTAAGGAGAGAGGATTGATCGAGGTGGATATTGGTGTCCACCCACCTATTCCATCTGGCTCAAAACAGTCTTTTGAAAATTTATTATTTTTAGTAGTTTTTCGGTTCTTAAACGTCTGGGGCCATTTTGAGGGCCTAAATGAAGTTTTTTCGGGATAAAGAACCTCAATGGTAGCCTAAGGCTCTGATCTATCCCCCAAAATGAATCTCCTCGATGATACCTTTACAATGATCTATCATGCACCCCAAACAGAGATCACATGTCAAAGTTATTCCCCCGAGAAGTTGATATACCAAACTACCCAAAATGAGGTCCACAAAATTGGTGGCTTTTCATCTTCTGGGGTTAGGCTTTTGGATTTGATTTATGTTAAAAAGGCCTTTAGAACCTCATTGTAGTCATCTTCTTGTGAATGTGAGTAGTTGTCACATCTCTTCTCATAGATAAGATGCCACATTTCTTGCGAGTCTTTCACTGTGTATTTCTACAGTTTTGTACATTTCACTCATTAATAGAAATTGTGTATTAATGTATCTTTGTGTTTATGGTTGCATATCTGATATATATTTATGTTATATTATTGTATTTCTGAGATATCTTTGTACATTTCTTTATTATATCTCCGCTCTCATTTCGTGCCGAAAATAATCTAGATCAATCTCATAATACTTGTTCTTTATGTTGATGACCTTATCCTCACTGGTAGTGACCCTAAAATTTTAAACCATGTGAAAACCAGGCTTAAAAATAAATTTGAAATGACCAACTTAGGATATTTGCACTATTTCCTTGGCCTCCAAGTAATGCAAACCAAGGAAGGAATCTTTCTTTCCGAGTCTAAGTATGCTTACGACCTCCTTCTCCACTTTCACATGGAAGATTCTAAACTATCCCCTTCTCCCTTTCAGGTTGGATTCAAACTTGTTTCCACTTGTAATTCTCCCGAAGTTGATGCCACTTTGTACCATTAGTCAATTGTTAGCCTCTTATATTTGATGCATACCCACCCCGATATTTTCTTTGTTGTTGGTCTTGTTTCCCGATATTTGCAAACAACCCATGAAATCCATTGGAAAGAAACTAAAAGGATATGTTAGTATGTTTGGGGTACATTTCAATTTGAGATAAATTACAACTCAGGGGGACTCCTTTATTGGTTGGTTTCATTGATTCAGTTTGTGTTGGAAACCTTGATGATCAAAAGTCTACTGCAAGTTATGTTTTCATTCTTGGTTTAGGACCTGTCACTTGGGCATGTAAGAAACAATAGGTTATTTCTCTTTATTCAATAGAAGCAGAGTACTAAGTAACTATTAATGCAAGTTAAGAAGCCTTGTGGCTTCAATAGATCCTTTCAAACTTTAGATTCCATTAGCAACATTCGACCACCCTTTGGTGCAACGATCATATTTCCATCAAGATCGCCAAAGATCCAGTTCAAAATCAGTGTAGAAAAGACATCATGATACACATGCAATTCATCATAAAACTCATTCATGATCAATTTATTGAAGTTATCTTTTTCCCTGCAGAATATTAAGTTGCAGACATTTTCAAAAAGGCTCTTACAGAAGCAAAGTTTTCCAAACTTCAATTTATGTTGGGATTTCAAGAAGTTTTCATTAAGGGGGGATAGCCTCTAATTCCTCCTTCCTTCTCCTATTGTGTCACCTTTGTAAATCCTTCAATGATATCCCAATTTGTTCTTAAGGGGGGACATAAGGATATTTAAACACTTAGGAGTTAGTTAAGATCAAATTGGTCTAATGTGTCATTAGGTAAAAGTGTATTTCTTTAGTATGCATTAATATGCATTTGTAGTTATGTAATCCAATGGTCACAATATGTTCCCGACATAGAGTGTTCCAACAACTCATATTCTCCTCAATCATAACAACTACATTGATTTGTGGATTAACACCCTATTGGTCCATTATCTCTATTTAAAAAGCATGGAGGGTCATTTGTGGATGATTGATAATGAGAAACTTACTTGTAAATCTCTTTGAAATATTTTATTTTGCATTAATAAATTTCTCTAAGTGGACACGTTGGCTGGGACTGTGGATGTTTCCCCATAGGGGTTTTACCATGTAAAAACATTAATGTGTTGATATTTTATCTAGTTGTGTGAGTGGTTACTGAAGGTGTCTGTCCTTTGTTGAAATACATGTGTTGTCAAAGGAGGAAATAATATTATAATGAGGGCTAGTTTTCATAGACCCCTAGGAATAATAATGAGAAAATATAAATACATATGAATGTCATTGTATTGGACATGTTGGATTATTTGTATTGTATAAAGTATGGTTTGTTGAGTGACTCCTTCCACAATGAGTAATTGGTGGTTTACCCTACCTTAAGGGTTCTTCTCTATATTCTTATGTTCTTTATGGTGTAAATTGTTAAAATTTTGGTATGCATGTTTAACCATAGACAATGTCACATCATTGTCACCCAATAATAGGCATTCACATATGCCACCCCTAAGCACACTAACCTTTCTTAGATAGAATGATTCTGGAAAGTCCACACTAGAACCAACAGACAAACCCTAACAAGAAACATCATTGCTACAACATAAAAACAATACCAAGAGAATGTACCTCTACTAATAGAAGCATACCTTTACCAAGAGAAGCACACAAGAAGATACTAGAAATAATGATATTACACCATGACAACTGCTGCACCACCCTCTCTAGACTTGCACCTTCTTTTGTTGCAGTTGTAGATGCTACTCCTCAAAATTGCTCCCTCCTTCTGCAAAGTGAGAGAGTGTGTGTGTAAATGAGCTAAGGCATCTCCTTATTTATACTTGTTCTTCCAGTGAACTTTTCCCACAGGTTCGACCTATCTTTTCTGGAAAAAATATTTTACTTTGTCTTTTTCTCGCAGGGTCAAATTCTCTTTTTGGGATTTTCTATTTCTTTATTATTATTCGCATTGGCTCGACTTCTCTTCTAGGGATTCCACACATCTATTTAATGGTTCTCTTACTTTTGAAATATTCTATTCTAAGTACCAAGGTTACAATTGGAGGTTAATACCTCCCGCAGCTATGAAAACATCAACACTCCCTCTTAGCTAGGGAGGTATTAACTAAGATGTTATTCATGTAATGGTCTCAAAAAAATCCATCCATCTAACATGGAATGACAAAGACTCACATGGTATTGCAGACCAATCTATGGGTAGCATCACCATAGCCACACATGCTATCTCATGATGAGACAAATCATGTCTCAAGTAGCTTGGCCACACAACCATCTCATGATAAAATAGATCATGTAACAAGTAGCATACCCACATAGGCTATCTCATGATAAAAAAAATCATGTCACAAGTATCACCATCATAACTGCATAGGCTCTGGAATATGTAGTTGAGCAAGTTTACATAGAACTGTGGTACTATCCAATCCGAGCGGAGTTTGGGAAATCACAACTCTCTATCTCAAACAGAATATGGCATCTAGTTCGTACACAACTAGTAACCTCACCAATTCACAAAAAATATGGCATCTAGTTCACACAAAACTAGCAACTCACCAACTCACACAGAATCTGGCACCTAGTTCATAAGGAACTAGTAACTCTCCATCTCACATAGAATTTGGCATCTAGTTCATAAAGAACTAGTAACTTGCCAACTCACACATAATCTGGCATCTAGTTCATATATAACTAGTAACATGCGTACCATATTATTTCACCGGAGTAGCAATATCTCAATGTACCAGACTATTTCACTGGAGTAGTTATGTGTACCTCACTATTTCACTGGAGTAGAAATATCTCAACATACCAGACTAATTCATTGGATTAGCTATCTGTACTAGACTATTTCACTGGAATAGCTATGCGTACCAGACTATTTCACTGGAGTAGCAATATCTTAGCATACCATAATATTTCACTGGAGTAGCTATGCATACCAAACTATTTCACTGGAGTAGCAATATCTCAGCGTACCATATTATTTCATTGGAGTATATATGCATACTAGACTATTTCACTGGATTAGAAGATGTCCAACACACTAGGTTGACGCTCTAGTTGTCCCATAGGAATGCCCTCCCCAAAGGATCTACGTGAAACCTCCAACCACACAAACTGGTTAGGCCTCTTCAGCTAGGAAAACACACTCTCCCTGAAGGATCTTCATAAACATCATCTTGAATGGTGCCACAGTCAGTTCCCTGGAATGAAAACTATGCTTCTATCTGCAGTTGCATTCATAACACATTATACCTTATCACAAGGGTATGTCCTTCACGGACACAACGAGATTTTCCCTGAAGTATTCAAACTTCACCCTTGACAGAGGCTTGGTCAACACATTTGTTATCTTCTCATTTGTAGTAACATATTAGAGCTTCATTGCTCCCTTCTGCACCATATCTATGATATAATGGTACATGATCTCGATATTCTTGGACTTGTCATGAAACACCGAGTTCTCTAACAACTTCAAACAACTCTGGTTTTCACACCAGATACAAGTCGCCTCTAACTCGAGATCAAACAATCTAGCAAGCAGCTTCTGAAGTCAAACTACTTCTCTACTAGTTGAACACATCGTTATAACTCTGCCTCAATTGTACTGAGCACCACACTAGTCTGCTTCCTACTAAACCATGAGAGCATAGATGATCCCAATACTGAAGAAAAATCCATATGTACTCTTCTGGTTTGCAACATTATCGACCCAATATGGATTAGTATATTCTTGTAGGCTTATCTCACAATCTAAAACATATCTGATTCCATAGTCAATTGTACCTTTCAGGTGCCTCATCACATATTTTGCTGCAATCAAGTGAACACGTCTTGACACAACCATATATTGACTCAATGTGTTCACTGCAAAACATATACATGGCCTTGTGTTCATTAATGAACCAATCATTTGTTTATCCATGGTGGCATCCAATTTCTCTTTAGATTTGTCACCATCAGTGTAGGAAACCAATACTAGGATCATAAAAATAATTGTCTGACATATCCTGCCTTGGGTGCCTACTTAAGCCCGTACACCACTTTATTTAATCTGCAGACATGAGGCTCCTTCTCATGTATCTTTTGGCTACTCTATTTACACTTCTTCTGGCTACTAGAGAAAGTGTCTCATCATAATATTCTCCCTCTTGTTGGGAGAATCTTATGGCCACAAATCAAGCTTTGTACATATCTATACTATTATATGCAACATGATTGATCTTGTAGATCAAATTGGAAGTCACCATTGACTTCCCTTCTAATCTCGGAACCAAGGAAAAATCCATATCCCATTCCTTCTGAATGGATTTCTCCTCTGTCACTAAAACAAAGGAATCTTCTCAGGAGGTCTCATATCTCCTTGAATCCTTTGAATCTTTGATCTAGCCTCCTTACTCATGGAACCTATCTGTTAGTCCTGAAAGATGTCTCTCTCTCCCATATGAATATGAGAAGGAAAATTATCTAAGCCATTGACTCTCTCTGAGATTAGGTTCACTCTAGTTCTCCATTCTCCCTCTGAATATTGACTCCCTATGAGTATATATAATTTTTGGAGCCATCTAATCCCTCTGTATGTCATGACCTCTTCTAAATTCTAATCTCCTATGAATGGTCTAGGGGAGGCCACTCATCCCTACTGGATTGTGATGGTCAACTTCTCTTGAATTCCAACTCCTTCTGATATGGAACTTGGTGTGTCCTCCTGCCTAACCACTGATGGATCCATATGTTCCTTCTCATGATATGGCTCATTGATGCCATATATACTTGCATCCTGCAAAGTGTCACGAGACCATGCGGGTCTCTTTATGGTTACTGCAACGATTATGGGTAGGCCCTTCTGGCTCTACTAACTCTGCACTAAAGGGATCTGTTCAGTCATCTTTGGATCCTTCTTCTCCTTACAATCAATATCCATATTATATAATATGTATCTCACAAAAACACCTTTCTTTCCAGAAGGTTTTAACTTCATCCTCTTTTTCTTTGGTACATGGATGTATACAATCCTGTATACAACTTCTTATCTGGATAGTCTACTCCATGTATCCAACTAGAGACCATCTAATATGTTTCCTCCTACAACCATCACTATATCTCTCCTAATATTTATCACTTGTGACCTACCCAGAACAAGACCAACAACAAGGGAAAACAATACACATGAATAATATAATAATAATAATAATAATAAAACAATAACGAGAACAATCGTCACAGTAGCTCCTTATTAAATTTATCACTTGTGACCTTCCTAGAAGAAGAGCCAAAATAAAAATGAAATAATCAGAAATAGGAACAACACTCTTCCAGTGTTGTTTCCAATCATTCCTCCATGGTAACCTTCCCAAGAGAAGAACAACAAGAGAAAACATATTTCCAATATAATAGCATTTTCATAAGAACATATCTATGTTAACAAGAATATAAGACAATTTCATGGTAATCATCATAGAATTACCAAGGTGACCTACCTGGAAGAAAAAAAAGAAGTATCTCCTAGAGGATATGTTATTTCATCTTGCCACTAGCAAATTTGGGTCATTTTGCGACGACTATTTTGACGCTCTTGTGACATTATGTCGTGGATATTGCGACGAATCTTGAGTCTCCCAAATGTCATTTCATGTGACGTGGCATGTGCGACGAACCTTGATTAACGTCACAAGAGCGATGACAGTAGGGAAGTTGTCACAATTGAGACAAAAAAATAAATACCGTCGCCAATATGACTAAGTAAGAATTCATCGAAAGAGTGACACATTAGGAAAATCATCGCACACTTGACAATATAGGCAAAATAATTGAAAAAATTGTGACGAATAAACTTTCAAAGAGTTCGTCGCGATTGCAACGAACACAAGATATATAACGACAAAATTGCTATACAATTTCCGTGATTTGTATAGAAAGTTTTTCACAATATTTGTATCGATCATCACAATTGAGACGAAAACTTTCGTGATTTGTATAGCAAATTTGTCGCAGGATTTGTACCGGTTGTCGCAATTGAGACAAAAACTGTCCTGATTTATATAGAAAATTCGTCACAGGATTTCTATGGTGCTTCACAATTGAGACGAGAAATTCCTTGGTTTGTATATCAAATTCGTCACAGGATTTATATGGTGCGTCGAAAATTGCGACGAAAACGATTTATTTAAAAAAACAAATTAAAATTTTATTTTTGAGCAAAAAAAATTAAAATTTTATTTTTGAGCAAAAGAAATAAAATTTTATTTTTGAAGAAAGGGGGCATGTATTGGAAGAATATTATAGGCTATGAAGTGAGGATTTTTGGATACTACAATGAGTTTGGGAATAGCATTGGAGAGTGAGGAGTTTTACCTTTGGTCAATGTTAGTATCTCATTGACTTCACCTAATACTTTGATCAAGTTCCAATTCCATTTCCATTGGTTGACCTCTATTAAAAGAGAAAGAGGAGCTTTCTATTTATATTATCTCTAGTCATTTAAAGCATACAAGTTGATATTTAAAGAGAACTAAAAAATACAAGGATATATGATAGGGTGTAATCTATATGTCTAATGAGGTCACCCTTTTGCAACTATTCAAAATAATGGGAGGAGAAATTGAAACTTTTGGCTTCAAATATGGAAGGAATCGTTTTGGATTGATGAAATTGTAGATATCAAATGATAACATTACATAATCCAAGTGCAGTAGGGGTATTCGAGGGTGTTGAATCCATTTTTCTAGTAAAAACAACAAATTCATCAATCCAAAGTTGAAATCTAGTGAGGGAAAATCACAAAAGGTCAAAATCATTTAACATTTATCCTCCTATAATTCGGTAGCCTCTAATTTACTGCATGTTGAACTTGAAATATCCTTTTTTATTGGAAGGGAATACTTCTCTATAACTAATATAGTAAAACATTGACCTAACAACTTAATCAAGAGGATACAAATCTCAATGAAATAGAAGGATATATCCATCATACGTTTGTGGGATACCTCATCTAATAAAATAATTAAATGAGCCAAAATAATGTTGGAAAGAAAAAGAGATATATGTGTTAAGAGGGAGGCTTACTTGTAAGTTCAACTCAGACTAGGTTATAATAGGGTAACCCCCTTCCATTATACCTAATAAGGGTTATTAGACTAGAAATTAGGTTAAGGAACCATATATATACTTTCAGTAACTAAGGAAGGTCAGGATATCTATAAGTAAGGTATGTGAGTTAAGGTTTTGGTGATTATTTCATAGTAAGGTTTTGGTGATAACCTAGTAGAAGATAAGTTACGTTAGGGTACTTCCCCTTTATCTTGACTTTCCTAGTAGGTGAGTAGGGGAAGCCAAGTGATATGCCTTTTTAGAATCCCATAGTCAAGTTATATGATTTACTTGAATAAGGATTTGTGAGATATTTGAAGGTGAGATATGAATTTATGATGTTACAGTTTTATGATGTTCATGTACATATCATGAAATCAAACCTAATTCATGTTCTTTTTAAGGTTGTTTTGTTGAATCAATTAAATTGTGACTTAGCAATGAATGACTCAAAACCTACCATAAATAACACAATTGGAACCCTTAATTCATTGTGGTATAAATTTTCCTTGTAAATCCTTGAAGCAATACATCCTAGGATTTTGATCCCCCTCACAAAATATTGCATGGTTATTATAAATGAAAGTGAAAATTGAACTTGTCTAAGGTACCATAACCACCTAAGAGTTCCAAACATTCAAATTATTGTATTTAATTTAAGAGGGGAATTTCCATCATGATCATCTTAAGTATCATCATCATTATATGACTATAACCTAGTTCATGTATAAATGAAGTCCTTTAGTATTAGTAGTCCCACCCTAAATTTTTTCTAATGAAAATGATAAAAGCACCACTAATACATCATCAATATACTAGAAAACACCAAAACCTACTTGGCATAACCTACACTTTGATGGTGATTCATAGAAATTGATAATAAATGATGGTGTCATCCAAGACAACCAAAGGCACTTGGCATTGTCATGCTTTGGTTACATGTGCAATAAAAAGTAACAATGAGGCTAAGTTCAAATCCTATTGCAAGATTTCAACTTAGCAAGGGATCATCTACAAATACAATATGTTATAAAATCACTTGATTGTTAAGTGTTTATGGGGTCGATAATGTTTTCTATTTATGTTATTATTTATCTAATGACTTAAGTAAGTGGGCCAATTGGGTCTCAATTCATACTCCTTCTCATCCAAATGGGTCCCAAGTCTATATTGTTATAGGGTCTAGTCTATTGTTATCTTTGCAGGTGGATGTGGGTCAAG
>ML778746.1:1022983-1039515 GCA_009831015.1 Picea engelmannii
TCCACCCAAGAATATATGAGAGATAATAAAACTTTACATTAAATCATCACCATCAACCAATCATTACATAGAACCTGATAATGCTTCCTGAGACTTCTTCAATTTCTGCAATTCTTCAATTCTTGGAGTACTCTGATCCTATAAATAATATTACTCAATGTATTCTCTGAAACTCCCCCAATTTTCACTCCTTGAATCCTCCCCAAAAAGAGGTTATAGAAAGAATGGTAGACTTTATTCAATTCTGGTCTATTCAGGAGAGTGAACTTGCACAGAATGCCCCGCACTCGATAATTAACATTTGATTCTAAAACTTGCACACAAGAAACTAAAGTCCATACTCTTTCCAATGAAATTTTTCCCACTTCATTTGGATTCTCGATGAAGAAGTTATGACTATTTTACCCAGAACACCTGTTTATTGACTAGCTTCAGGACTGGTCACAAACCCTATCTTCCACAAAGTGTATCTCCATAAGTCTAGTGAATCAAGAGCTGAAATTTTTACCATAGGTGACTTGATATGTCTTCTCAATACCATAGATATTTCACCATCTGAATCATTCTAAAAAAATATTTATAGCAAAAATGGTAAGATGACCTGAAAATAACATACCTTAGAACACATCACCAAAAGACTTCATCCTCCCTTGAAATCCATCCTTCTTTACTTCTTATTTCCTCTGAAATTAAAATTGTATCAAAATGAATGTCTAATGATGTTTATTTATACCATTTATGCCACTTCATTTTAACATTAGGGCCGACCTGACACGTTCTTATTTTGTAATTCTTTTCTTTAATTATCTTAAGGGCCTACATGTACTTCCTTCTTCAATTCACTTTGTCATCTTCAAAAATTCATTTCTCCTCAACCGTGAGGATCCACATGACGTGCCACATACCACCAAAAACAACATGATGTATACTATTTATTCATGGGTGTTGTGTATGCATGTGCATTGTCCTTCATGTCCAAATACCTTTATCAATCTTGCGGTCTAAAACCCATGACTAGGGTTGACATCAATGACAACAACCAATCTTCCAACAAGGTTCTCCATGATGGACATGATGGGTCCACTTCACTTATTTCTTGGTCTTGAGATTAGTCAGGAGGCTTCTGGCATCAAACTTTCTTAGGCTAAGTACACCAAGGATCTTCTAGATAGATTCCACATGACAGAGTGTAATTCTACATTTGCACCCTTCTTATCTCGGATTAGACTTGAGGATGGTGGAGATACACCATTAGTGGACAACACTTTGTATCGACGGTTTGTGGGGAGTCTTTTGTATCTCACACACACCCATTTAGATATATCATATGAAATAGGATCAATTTCCAGATACATGTAGGAGCTCGATGATCTGCATTAGAAGTCTGCCAAGCACATCCTCAGATATGTTCAGGGCACCATGAGTTATGGGATTCACTATGCATCTAGTTGTGCATTAGATCGCATAGGATTCACATATTCATATTGGGATGGTGATGGCACAGATCACAATTCCACTTTTGGGTACACTCTTAGTTTGGGGTCAGGCCCTATTTGTTGGTCAAGTAAGAAGCAATCAACCATTTATTTATCTTTCGCAGAGGTTGAGTAAATAGGAGTAGTCAATTGTGTCATTCAGGAACTTTGGCTTCAACACTTCCTTACCGAGCTTGGTATCCAGTTTCACTATCTAAATGTCATATGGTGTGACAATCAGAGCACACTGAGATTTTCCAGAGATCCAGTACAATGGAAATGAACCAAACACATTGAGGTCCACATGAATTTCATCAGAGATATAGTACATGACAAGATCATTGATCTACAGTTCTCACCTTCCTCTAAACAAACTGTCGATATCTTCACCAAGATCTTCACTGGACTGAAGTTTTAGACTTTGTGATATTATCTTGGAGTAAAGAACACAATTTCCTAGCAACTTCCTTTTCTTATTTAGATGCATTGTCTTTTGAGGGGGGATTTTGTTACCATGTGGTTTTCCCTCTTTCCTCGTTTTTTTAATTCAGTGTTCATTAGTTGCATTGTACATGAGTACTTAATATGGCCTAGTTATTGAGACTCATTTTTTATTACTCCATAGTGATGTTCAAGGTGGGCGTTGGAAATATTTCTATTTTCGACTCACTATTTCAGTGGTAGTTTACTCAAGCTAATTCTATTTTAGACTTTATATTTTTTACCATCACTATTATGCATGCATTCCTAAGAAAAGTTCAATGCTTGTTTTTTTTTTCTTAATTATGGAATGTTCTTTCCTATATGAGTATGTATCACCCATCTATTGATTAGCTCATTGGAGTAGTGTGGATATATTTTCTCATTCTTCCATATTGAATCTCTCGTACTTTTATTGATAATCTTTGTTTGTACTTGCTTTAGCTAGGTATCCTGTGCAGGTTTCCATGAAACATTGACATATAGGACCAAATAGAAGAATAGATTAGTCTTTGGGGGGCTATGGATTTCTCATATTTTCGAGTACCACCACTTTATTTCTACTTCCTAGTACTAATCAATGCCTCATAACCCATATTTGTTGAGTATGACCCGCCATAATTTTTATATGTCCAAACCATTGTTGGTTATGGAGCCTGATTATATTCCTGATTCATATGTCGATATGCTTATCTCCCTTCTACCGAGGTTTTAGGGGATGGATCCTGAATGAAGGGGTTCCTACACCCTTGGTTGGGAGGCATGGGGGCCAACACGCTCCTGAGAAAAATTTTGGGAAAATTGCCTTGTAAAATATTTTAATTTTGTAGTCAATCTGGACCATACATTATAAGGTTGTGGATCTGACAATAGAATGTATGTGAGCGAATATTGTATTATGAGAGAGGAGAGTGTGAGAAAAAGAACAATAAATTACAGTGGGTATGATGTAGGTTGTATCCCTTCATTTGCTCGATAATAATAAAGGAAGGACCTCACAATTTCTCTAGTGGACGTATCCCACATTAGGTGAAGCACATATATTTGTATCTTTATTGGATTGTGTATCTTCTATGTTTAATTTTCACATTTTATTTTATTTTATTTCTCTGTGATCTTGTTTTTTATAACAACTGGTATCATAGCGAAAGGTAACTCGCAGGAAAAGAGGGTTCCTGGTTTGAGTCGGAGCAATGGAGAAAGATGGAAAGTTTAAGGTTGAGAAATTTAACAGCCAAAATTACTAGTTGTGGAAGATGCAAATGGAAGACTATATATATCAAAAGGATATTTTCCTACCATTGGGTGGAAAATCAAAGCAGTTGGAGAGTATGGAGGACGAAGAATGGGAGATTCTTGATAGATAGGAACTGGGAACGATACACCTGTGCCTAGCAATGTCGGTGACTTTTAATATTTCAAAATAAATGAGAATAGAGGATCTGATGAAGTCATTAGCTAAACTATATGAAAAACCATCTGCTTCTAATAAGGTATTTCTAATGAATTGATTATTTAATATGAAGATGTCAGAAGGTGGGTCTATTGCTGACCATTTAAATGAATTTAATACGGTTAGTAATCAGCTAAGTTCTGTAAAAGTGGACTTTGGTGATGAGTTTAGGGATCTTCTGATATTGTGCTCATTGCCATAAAGCTAGAATGGCTTGGTCAAGGTTGTAAGTAACTCTGTCTCTGGATCAAACACTCTAAAATTTGATGATGTTGTTGGTGTTATGCTTAGAGAGGAAATGTAAAAAAAATCATAGGTAAGACATCAAGTAATGTGTTCACTGTGGAGAATAGGGAAAGATAAAAGGATAGAGGAAAGAGCTCAGGGAACCATGGGAATTCTAGGAAGGGAAAATCCAAATCCATTCTAGGAAATATAGAGTGTTGGAATTGTGGGAAGAAACGATATCTAAAAAAATATTTCAGAGCTCCAAAGAAACAAAGAGATGGACAACATGAGGAAAATCAGGAAGCAAATGTAACATGTGATGTGTTACAAGATTCTTTGATTCTTTCTTTGGATAATAGTATTGAATCTTGGGTAGTAGATTCAAGGGCTTCATTTCATGCCACACCCCATAGGAAATATTTACAAGATTATGTTCAAGGTGATTTTGGACATGTTTATTTGGGTGATGATGAACCATGTCAAATTGTTGGAATGGGTAAGGTAAAAATAAAGAAAAATAATGGAAACCAATGGTTATTGAAAGAGGTGAGACATATACCAGATCTGAGAAGAAATATAATTTTAGTGGGACAATTGGAAAGTGAAGGTTGTATATCTACATTTATAGATAAGGTGTGGAAGGTCACTAAAGGATCATTGGTAATGGAAAAAGGAGAGAAGGTAGGTACATTGTATTTATGTACTTGTAATGTTGACTCTTCAATATCTTTATCTTATACAGGCGTGGATTCAACATTGTGGCATCATAGGCTTGGAAACATGGGTGAGAAGGGGATGCATATACTTCACAAAAGGAATTTGTTTCCATATCTTAAACAAATTGATTTGGATTTCTGTGAGCACTGTGTTTATGGAAAATAGAAGAGAATCGTATTTATTAGAGACAGAAAGGAAAAGAAGAGTGAAAAGTTAGAGCTTGTACATATAGTTGTATGGGGACCATCACATGTATCATCTCTTGGTGGATATAATTATTATGCTACTTTTATTGATGATGCAACTAGAAAAATGGTGAAGTGTCTCAGATCAGGCAATGGAGGTGAATATTGAAGCAAGAAGTTTGATTATTAATATTCATACCACGGGATTCATAGAGAGAAGACAATTCTAGGAATACCATAAGAAAATGGTGTGTCAAAAAGGATGAACAGGACAATCATGGAATGTGCAAGGAGTATGAGATTGAATGCTCAGTTGCCCTTACAGTTCTGTGAAGATGTTGTAGAAATTTATATTTACTTAATAAACAGAGGGCCTTCAAGCTCCTTTGATGGTGGAATTCCAGAGGAGGCATGGACGGGTGAAAAGGTAAACTACTCATTTCTAAATACCTTTAATTGTGAAGCATTTGTTCATATTGATAAATAAATAGAACAAAGCTTGAGGAAAAATCCAAAAAGTGTACCTTTATTGGATAAAGTCTTAATGATTTTGGTTATCACTTATGGGATTTTTAAAATCATAAAATCATTAGGAGTAGAGATGTGGTATTCAATGAAAATTTCATGTACAGAGATCAGTTGCAGAGAAAGAAATAGGAAAAGGAAAACACATAATACATAATGCTTGATGAAATCAAAGAAAATGAAATTCCAAAGGTACCAGAAAATCAAAATGTACAACAACGGGAGTAGAAGGCACCTCAAACTCCTGCAAATGTTGTTGGAATATCTACCAGGTTAAATAGATCCCCTGAATGCTACTCCCCTTCATTGTATTATTTATTGTTGAACGACTCTGGTGAACCATAAAGTTATGAAGATCCAATGTAGGTAGACACTAAAAATAAGTGGGAGCAAGGCATGAAAGAAGAAATGGATTCCTTGGTAAATAACCAGACTTGGGACTTGGTTCAGTTGCTTGAAGGAAAAATACCATTGCAGAATAAATGGGTTTACATGTTGAAGGAAGAAGATGGAGGAAAACATTTGTACAAGGCAAGAATTGTTGTAAGGGGTTTGCATAGAAGAAATGTATATATTTTGATGAAATATTTTTTCTTGTTGTTAAAATGACTTCAATTAGGATTATTTTAAGTCTTGTGGAAATAGAATATTTGAATCTTCAACAATTAGATGTAAAAAAACTTTTCTCCATGGGGATTTGGAGGAAGAAATTTATATGCAAAAGCCACAAGGGTATGAGGTCAAAGGGAAGGAAAATTTGATATGCAAGTTGAAGAATATCTTGTATAGCCTAAAGAAAGCTCCAAGGAAGTGGTATTTGAAGTTTGACAGGTTTATGACATAACAAGGTTATAGTATATGTCATTTTGATCAATGTGTTTATTTTAAAATGATAGAAAATGGAAGCTATATTGTATTTCTGTTGTATATAAATGACATGCTTATTGCAGGGTCTAACATGCAGGATATAAATTTTCTCAAAAATAAATTAGCTATAATTCATTTGCAATGAGGGATTTGGGTGCTGCAAAGAAAATTCTTGGTATGAGAATAACAAGAGATGGGGAAAATTGCAAGTTGACATTGTCTCAGGGTGAGTACATAGAGAAGGTGTTGGAGAGGTTTAGAATGTAGAATGAAAAACCAGTTACTAGACATTTTTCCACCAATTTGAAATTAACCAAGGAAATGTGTCCCAAGACACAGGAGTAGATATAATACATGTCTAGGGTCCCTTATTCATCAACAATTGGCAGCTTTATGTATGTTATGGTGTGCACAAGACCAAATATTTCACATGTAGTGGGAGTTGTGAGTAGGTATATGAACAATCTAGGTAAAGAACATTGGGATGAAGTAAAGTGGATTCTCAGGTATTTGAGAGGTACAATGATCCAAGTGGATATTGGTGGCCACCCACCTATTCCATGGGCTCAAAAAATAGTTTTCCATCTTGGTAGTTTTTTGACAGTTTTTCGGGTTCCAAACTTTCGGGGCCGTTTTGAGGCCCTAAACTTCGTTTTTTGGGGATTTGGGGCCCAAATGACTTCCCAAGGCACCATCCTAGGCCATTCGAAAATCATTCTTCTTGGTTAGGCCTTTCCAAAGGTCTATCAAGCGCCCCAAACAAATATCATATGCAAAAGTTATGCCCCCAGGAAGTTGACGTATCAACTACCCCCATCGGGTCCCACAAACCTTTTGGATTTTCATCTTCTGGGGTTAGGGTTTTGGATTTTACCTATGTTAAAAAGGAATTTGGAGCCTCATTATAACAATCATATTCTTGCAAATGAGATTATTCGTCACATCTCTTCTTAGAGATAAGATGCCACCATTCTAACGAGTCTTTCACTTTGTATTTTTACAGTTTTGTACTTTTCGCACATTAATAGAAATTGTGTATTATTGTATCCCTGTGTTTATATCTGTGATATATTTATGTTATATTGTTGGATATCTGATACATCTTTGTACATTTCTTTATTATATATTCTCTCTCATTTTGTGTCGAAAATAATCTAGATTAGTGATATCAGAGTAGGCTACTCTTGATAGTTTTTCAGTGCATGTCCCCGACGAGGTCTGAGTATAGAAAGTTGGGTCTCAAGCTTGTCCATATTGAGGAAAATCACTCTCACACACCCAAGAAAACCTCAATGGCAGAAGAAAAGAAAAATGACAGAGAAGACGATTCTATCAATCTGTTTCTTGAGCAAGCTCTCACGTGATAGAGGGACGAAATGATGGAGAATTTTCCCCTCATCCTTCAATGCCCGCCGATAACATCAGGATAATATTGATCAAGCGACCACTTTGGAGGCACCTATCCTTTCAAGGTACATGCCAATTTTAATATTTCTATATTTCAAGGTCAAATAGATGCAGATGCCCTAAACAAATGGTTAAATCTATTAGAAGGTTATTTCTCTGTTCACAATTTTTCCAATAGAGAAAAGATCATCTTTGTGCTCCTTAAGTCTCTCCCCCATGTCAAACATTGGTGGGAAAATTACTGAGAGAAAAGTTCCACAGAGGAGTATGGAATATATGGGGTTGATCCCACTTGGGATTTTTTTGTGGATGAGGTAAAGGAACACCATTACCCTATTGGAAACTATGAGGATGAGTACATGAGATGGACCACAATGCGGCAAGAAAGGGGCCAAGAAATTCCATAGTTTACCAATACCTTCCATACCTTGCACACCAAGCTAGGTATCAAGGAATCTGAGTGACATTTGGTTTTGATATACCGTGGGGCTCTACACAGATACATCCAAACTGAAATGGATTTTCTGGACATCTCATCACTCGGTATTGCTTATCGATATGTTGCTAAAATCAAGCAGAAATTTAAGCACCAGAACAAATGGGAGTTTGGATCTACAAAATCGAAACAACCAAAGTGTGAGAAAGGCTTCCCTAACAAACATCTTCCTGAAAACTAGTCTAAGCCACATGAAAAGGAGGGTCACGAGAAGACGAAGAAGGACACTGGAAACTGGTGTGATTTCCACAAAATCCCCTGGCACAACACCGATGAATGTCTCTCAAAATAGTCATTGGTGGTTGAGATCAAAGACAAGGAGATGAACCCTGATTTCGAATCTAATTCTAAAAATACTGGTAAAAGACAAATCATCGACGCAGACCCCGCTGCTATTGTCGCAACCGCAACCATTCAAATAGAAGAACCAACAGATCCAAAAGAGGGGGAGCACCTTTTTCATTCACAGATCTAGGTGAAGGGGACCCCACTATGTTTTATTGTTGATAGTGGAAGCCAGAAGAACCTCATCTCAGCAGAGGTCATCAAACAATTGGGATTGTCGAAAACACCACACCCACATCCATACAACATCGGGTGGCTTCACCAGGGACGAGATCTTCGTGTCAGCCAGTAGTGTCAATTTTTATACGGCATCCAACCCTTTAAGGATTAGGTATTATTTGATGTTTCCCCACTAGATGTTTGTAATGTTCTCTTGGGCCAGCCATACATGTGGAAACTCCATGATGTTTATGAGTCTCGACCCCACAGTGTCATTGTTTCTCTGGGGGGTCATCTCTACAGAATACCAGAGGTAGTTCTGATTACTATTCCACCTAAACAGTGTCGCAAGGTAGTATCTCATACTACAAAATTTAGCTTCTTCACAATCTGTTCAAAAGGGGAACAGAAGGATACTGCAACCACTACAACCTTGGCCCAAGCACCTTTTGTGCAACAGAAGCAGGTTGACAAGATTGCAGCAAAACGCAAAGATTCCTTCTACACACAGTCATCTCAGGTAGCTCGGCTGGTTGAGCAGATTCAACCCCGCCAGCAAGAGGTTCGTGACATCCTTCCACAAACCAAGCAGTGCGACGTCTCCAACAAGGCAAGTAGCTCACCAAGATTCAGATTCAACAATCGCTTTCCCCTCTTCCCTGGGAAATCAACGAAATAGATACCATTTCTTCCTAAGGATGGAGGATTGATCCAAGTGGATATTGGTGGCCACCCACCTATTCCATGGGCTTGAAAAATAGTTATCCATCTTGGTAGTTTTTCAGCAGTTTTTCGGGTTCCAAACTTTCGGGGCCATTTTGAGGCCCTAAATGTCATTTTTTGGGGATTTGGGGCCCAAATGACTTCCCAAGGCACCAGCCTAGGCCATTTGAAAATCGTTCTTCTCGGTTAGACCTTTCCAAAGGTTTATCAAGCACCCCAAACGAAGATCATATGAAAACGTTACGCCCCCAGGAAATTGATGTATCAACTACCCCCATCGGGTCCCACAAACCTTTTGGATTTTCATCTTCCGGGGTTAGGGTTTTGGATTTTACCTATATTAAAAAGGAATTTGGAGCCTCATTATAAAAATCATCTTCTTGCAAATGAGATTATTCGTCACATCTCTTCTCAGAGATAAGATGCCACCATTCTAGCGAGTCTTTCACTCTGTATTTTTACAGTTCTGTACTTTTCACACATTAATAGAAGTTGTGTATTACTGTATCTCTGTGTTTATATCTCTAATATATTTCTATTATATTGTTCGATATCTGATACATCTTCGTACATTTCTTCATTATATCTCTTCTCTCATTTCGTGCCCAAAATAATCGAGATCATACAACTACTCATGCATTATGTTTTGGAGGTTCAAACACTATTCTACATGGATATGTTGATTCATATATTGCAGGTGATAAAGATAATAGGAGGAGAACCAGAGGGTATTTTTTTACTGTAGGTGGAACAACAATAAGTTGGATTTTGAAACTGCAAAAGGTTTTTCCACTTTCAATAATGAAAGTAGAGTATGTTGCTACTACAAAGGCTAGTAAAGAGATGATTTGGTTACATAAGTTTATGGAGGAATTGGGGAAGAAGAAGGAGAATAGAAGGTTGTACCGTGACATCCAGAGTTCCATTTATCTTGCAAAAAACTCATCCTTCCATTCTAATACTAAGCATATATAACTCAGGTACCATTTCATACAATCTGTTTTGAAATATGGACAATCGAAGTTGGAAAAAATATATACTAGATAGAATCACGCATACATGTTAACAAAGGTAGTAACCAAGGAGAAACTGAGTTCCTTATTATTTTTAGTTGGCCTTCAAGAATGAAGTTGAATATGAGAAATTTTTTAGGTCCAAGGTGGATCGAATTCCATCATGTATAGCAACATTGTATTTGTTTTGATCAGTCTCCAAGTGGGACATTGTTGGTTTTGGAGCTTGATTATCTTCATAATTCATATGTAGGTATTCCTAGCCTCCTTATTTCGGGGGTTCAGGGGTTGGAACCTGAATTAACGGGGTCCTACCCCCCCGGATGGGGGGCATGGGTGCCAGCAGGCCCTCGAGGAAAATTTTGGGAAAACTGCCTTGTAAAATATTGTAATTTCTTAGTCAATCTGGACTATTCATTATAGGGTTGCAAATATGATGGTAGAATTTATGTTAGGGTTTTTTCCCAAAAAAGGAAACCCATTTTTTGTATGAGGGGAATGCATTGCAACTGTGTATGTGAGAGAATATTGTATTCAGAGAGAGGAGACTATGAGAGAAAGAAGAGGAAGTTGTAATGGGTATGTTGTAGGTTGAATACCTTCATTTGTTGGATAATAATAAAGGAAGTACCTAGTAATTTCTATGGTGGATGTAGCCCACACTGGGTGAACCACATATATTTTTGTCTCTATTGTATTGTGTATCTTTTGTCTTTTATTTTCGCATTTTTTTTATTGCTTCATGATCTGGTTTTTTCTAACAACCAGTTTGTCCTCCCTACCAATAAGTTGGACATGAGCCTTATGAAGTTCATGAACATAATTATACAAAACCTTTTGTTCATCTTCCTCCAGGACCATATACACAACAATAAGTCAAGATTTATCCCAAATGGTTGTAGGTCTAGGATTTCCAAATTAGTTCAGAGTACACCTCCCTTCCTCTTATAGCTGAGCAATTAGGTTTTCTAGAAGAAATATATTGTGATCACAACAAACAATGGAATATTTACCCACTCAAAATTTGGTAACCTATCCAAATATCCATGCAAGGAATTTACTAATAAGTGGAAAATTCAAGTTTAATTCCCTCCACTGATTAGAAGCGTTGCTTATGGATTTAGGATCCTTCTAATGTAGTCCATGATGGAGTTTGGATAAATGTATTTTTCCACTAGAAAGCGATGCCACAAGATGTCTCGATTTATAAACACTCAGAGATATTTGTCAGCCAAGGCATGCCTGCAAATAATTGTATCCTTTAGTCCCCATCCCCCCATGCTCTTGGGGAGTGAAAATTTCTTCCATGATACCAAATGAAAACCTGATTTGATCCAGGTGGATCTTTGAATAAGAAAATTTGTTGTTCTCAAAATATGATGAAATTGTACTCATGTCGAATCTCGCGTCGCAAGCTTTCCAACAATCCTTGAACGAGGTCAAATGAACAACGTGTGCAAAATTTATCACATTCTAAATATTTGGAAAAACATGCAAAATGATAACAGGGATAACACGTGGAATTGTATGGACATGACACATGGAATTGTATGGATTTGACAGGTGGAAGCATGATCATGACACATGGATGTATGAATGCTAGCATGGCATTGTACGGATGTTGATGTTGAAGTGATGACTAGACCGTACAAATAATGATGTGGTAGTAGGGATATTGACGTAGAATTGTTTACTAGACTATACAGACGATGATGTGGCAGTATGACAGACTGACATGGAAGAAAATGTGGCAGTATGGCAGGTTGATGTGGCATTTAGGTGGCACTGACTGTGCATTGACGTGGCAGGTGATTGTGCATCCAAGTGGATGAATCAGAATGTGACATGTGGCCCAATCAAAATGTGCCACTTGGCACCCTACATCAAACTAAAAGGGTATATAAAATCCAAGTTTGAGGCTGAAGGGAATCGATCAGTTGACCTCCTCGAAAAAAATCCAACGACTTACCAACTTACCATGATATCTTCGTTGAAAGGAATGCAAAAGGAACATTATTTAAAGTTACATATGTTGTATTGTTACACCAAAAGTGGGGTCTGTGGGGCTTGACCCTATGACCTCCGCTAAACTGTCTGCCAATATAACCAACCCTCGCCACATATAACCAATGCGCCATGGGTTCAAGCTTGTTTTGGAATTCCATATATTATATTTTTTTATCCAAATATTTTATACCCCATAAATCTGACCTAACCAACATATTTGACCATCCATATGACTTGTTTTGGATTGGAATTAATATATGTTGGAATGACCATATATTATATGGTTGTTAACCATATATTTGATCACCATAAAATTTGGATTGAATCTAAAGTTAAAACCATCAACCTTTTTTATTTAAACAAAGGCATTTTTTTCATTAGATGATATGGCTCTTATTGTAAAGAATTGTTTTTGGTATTTTGTATATGCAGAGGTCTTTTCTGCATAAAAATACAGTGGAGAAGTGGGTTTTAGGACTAACTTTTGGTAGCCCAAGTGTGGGAGGTTTTTCCATTGTACCAGAGCCATTTGTAGCAGATCAATGGATTTTCATTAAAGGGTTTTTGCAGAGTTTTCATTGTTATATAGAAGTGTTTCTTGTATGGTTGAAGAATCGAGCATATTTAGGCCCTTTTTATTATAGGAAGAGAAGGGAAATATGTTCCCAAGCATGTTGCGTCCTTCCTAAAGAAGCTAGAGACATTTTTTTGTAGGATGGATCCATTTGATGTAATTATGCATTTGACATCATTAATGGAGCGATTGTGTAGTTGAAGCAAACTTGGAGACATAGCCCAGGATGGGTGAACTCTATTATCAATCTCCTTTTCAATTGTGTTTGTGTTTTGTTGAATTCTCACTTGTTTAAGTAGATTTATTTTCAAGTTTCACATTCATTAACGGAAATTTGAGAATTTCATTAGTGCATTAAAAAATGAAGTAAAATTTAATTTCACACATTTTCAGAACAAGATTTGGATCTGACCCTCCATAGCAGATCAATTTTGGTATCAAAGATAGTTATATTTGTAGCTTGAAAGTGCAGATCTTGGTTGCAAAAGGAAAACCATGGGAAAAGTATGAAAGCGAGAATGACTTCAAGAGCTCAAAAAGATCAACCAAAGTATTCAGGAAGAGAATGATGAGTTGAGAAGGTTGTTGCACATATTGGAATATGAGAAGCAAAAGTTGCAACTTCAGTTACAACAACATAAGAGGCTTTGGAAAAGTTCCATAGTGAGGAAGGATTAAAGAAACCATCTTCACACAATATTTGGAAACTATCTCTGAGGTATGCAATAGAAGTAATTATTCAATTTCACATTCTTCCCATCAAGATCATTATTTTGGTGCATTTGAAAAGCACACTAAAGGTGTAGAGTTGAAATTGCTAATGAAAATGGGATATGAAGGAAAATTCCTTGGAGTTAATGTCCAAGGTATAGTTAATACCACAGAATGGTAGAACAACCTTGTTGTAATAATCCTATCCCGAACCCCAATTTGTGAATGTAAATGAACATATAAGCTGGTGAACTGTTAGCACCTAAGTTTTGGATTCTTTTTTTGTACGCATGCACAAAAGGTGGAGTGCACGCCCATTTAATATCTTGTTTGCACCTAAGGAAGTTATTGAGGACTGTCTTGAAGTGTGAATCAAACTGGGTTTTGTAGCCATGATATTTATGGGCTAGAGATCCTTTGTATATATGTATTTTGTGGTCAGATTGTCTGTGTGGTTATTAGTGCGACAAAGTGATGAATTTTGCATGCGCACCAAGGGAGGTTGCGTTCCCATTTCATATTTTTGCATGCACTTGGATAAGTGTGTAGTGATGCTAAAAGGCCAATGAGCGTATCTTTGTAAAATTTAATGACACTCATTGAATTAATGAAAACATATCACTACACGCAGACCAATCAGACAAAAGAGACGGGAGGTTTAAACTCTACTAGAAAAGGTAAAAGGGGATAAGAGTTTAGGAAATGGAATATTTAATAATATTTCTAAAAATTATAATTCCTGAGATATATATATTTATCCTAAGTTCCTAAGGGATAGGAATGAGTCACCAAGTGGAGCGAAGCTAGTTCTTAAGGTGACAAGTGTTTAGTTTTAATCATGTAAATATATTGTTGAGCCTTAGTGTATTTTGGGGGGGATTCACTCATTTATTTCATCATGCAAACCACTTTGCTCGGCTAAGTATATGTATCTTGATGTAAATTTTTGTCATCACATAACCTTGTACTTGGGAAGGTTCGTATGCTATTGAAGAGGTGGGTTGGCAGGCCTGTATGATATTGAAGAAACGGGTTGCCAGGCTCGTATGCTTTTGAAGAAGCAGTTTTTCAAGCCCGTATGCTATTGAAGAAGCAGGTTGTTAGGCTCATGTGCTAATAAATAAATGGGTTGTAAGGCCCATACAAATTCTCTCCAAGTGAGAGAAGTGTTGGGAATTTTTTTCCCAAGGTGCCCAGTTACAGCTACAAGGCTCTGAGACTTCCTGTCTGGCATGTTGTTGAATCCTTGGAAGGGAAGTGAGGTAGTCGAAGGACTATTAAGAAAAGAAGGGGCACACTTCCTTGGGTGGGATAGGCATGTGGAGAATGAGGTACTATAATTTGTTTGTTGGTTTTGATACATTTTTATGAGTGTTTTGACTGTTGACAGACCTTAGCTTGGCTTAGGAATCCTTTTCCTTAGTGGAGTTTAAGCCCTAGATCAGGGGTGACCTGTTGCTGAGATGTTTTGAGAAGCAGAGTCTATGGTTGGTAGGAATGTCTGAGGTCTGCGCACAGATGGTGGATTACAAAAAACGATATGTGTATTCTTAAGTGTATTATTCTCTAAGTAATGTGCATATACATGTTAATTATATTATGTGTTACAATTGTATGTTTATTTGTGTGTGGATTATGTATGTTGTAGAGCTGCATGTTTGTTGCATATGTAGGGCATGGGCCATGATAGTTTATGTGTTGTTATATACTGTTTAACATGTGAATGTTTATGCTATATTTTGTTTATGGAATTGGTACATAATTATGTTGGGTTGTGCATGTATTGTTAATTTGCATAATTGTTGCATATGTAGAGCATGTAAAATATGAAGTATTTCCCATTGATTAATTGTGTGGTCATGGACATGAGATTCCTAGGCAAGGCTCGATTCATCCAAGCGCAGGGAAAGAGTCTCACGCACAAATGGGACAGATTTTTCATGCGGCATAAAAATGGTTGCGCACGTAGTTGTATTTATGAGTTGATTATGTTGTTATAGTATCCATCTGTTAAGTTGTATATCAATAGTAATTGTAATGGGATCTAGTGCGAAGATAGAAATGTTGTGCATGTTGAGAAACAATTGACGTGGTTGACACAATGACAATTGTGTGCTATTGCTAAGACATGGTTGTCGCGCGCAACACAAGACCGGTTTGTGTGCACTAGGAAACAATTATTGCACATAGCACAAGGTCGGTTGCATGCGTTATTGGTCTCATTGAGTTATTTGTGCAGAAGAAAGATTGGGTATCAAATAAGAGAAATAATGGGGCACAGTCTAACTTGGGACTGGGCACGTTATCTTGTGGTTTTTGAGTAGATTTTTGGGACTACTAGTAACGGGGAATGCTACATAGTGGTATCAGAAGTTGGAATTTTGGATGTGGCATGGCCTAGAGTGGAGATGGGGATGTTACATTGTTATGCAGGATTAGGTTTTGAAAATGAGGAAGTTGGAGAATGTTCCAAAATAATGGAAGCAATAAATTCTTGGGATGCGTCTAAGTCAGTGTAGAAAGAGTGCTCGCAAGCTGATGGTGCATCACACCATGAAGGTGACCATGATTGCAAGTCATCTCCAAAGAGATATGAGAATTTTGAAGGATGAGCTAAGTCACGTTATCTTCGTCAAATATGCACTAAAGACAACCATGAAAGGTATAAAGGTCATGATTACTTAAAATCTTATTTGATTATAATAATAATAATCATGCAATTCAAACCTTGTGGAATATGTACCCTTGTACTTTTTGTTGATCACCTAACAATTGTGTGGCCAAGTTTTGAAACAGGAAATCTTTGTACAAGAAGTTTATCATGACAACTGGAAAGGAGGAAAGACATGAATAATACCTTCCAAGTCCACATGGAAATAAGGACTTATCGTTGAAGAACATGGGCAAAAACCATTGCACTCATTGCAATATGAGTGGACACTGAATGGAGAAGAGTTGGAAACTTCATCCAAAAATTCGTCCAAAGAAGTACAAGAAGGTAGTGCAAGCACCTATGAAGGAGGTTACAAATGAAAAAGTGGAGCACGCAATAACGATCCATGAAGCAGTTCATGAAGAAGATCAACTAAATAAGGAGAATCCATTAGCCTGGTTGAGTAAGAAATGGGTAGCCTATCTGAATAGTTGATTGCTACAAATTTTGTAAA
>ML778746.1:1039565-1059080 GCA_009831015.1 Picea engelmannii
AGTTCATGAAGAAGATCAACTAAATAAGGAGAATCCATTAGCCTGGTTGAGTAAGAAATGGGTAGCCTATCTGAATAGTTGATTGCTACAAATTTTGTAAACCACATGTTGTATATGAGAGCCCAAGAAGGGAAAATTGTAAAAGTAATGACCTATTATAACATCACTTATATACAACATAGTGTTTTTATGCTTGTGAAAGTGTACAAATCAGAGAGACAAGTCAAACCCTGTATGTAGATTTTTGACGAACCAAAAGTTTCTTTTTGTGGGGAGGCTTGATCCAGGTGGATATTTAACAAATAAAAATTGATGTTATCAAAATCTAATTAAATTATATTAATGTTGAAGCTCTCATCGCAATATTTCCAACAACTCTTGAACGAGGTCAAACAGATGTCGTCTGCAAAATTTATTGCATCTGAATTTTTGGCAAAACAGGAAAAATGTTGACAGGGATGACACGTTGCATTGTACAGACGTGACATATGGCAATGTACAAACATGACATATGACATTATATGGATTTGAAACGTTGTAGTAAAGTCATGACATGTGATTGTACGGATGATGACATGGCACTATACAGATGTTGATGTGGTAGTGTTGACTAGATCGTACATACGATGATGTGGAAGTAAAAATGTTGACGTGGAAGTGATGGCTGGATGATATAGATGATGACATGGTAGTACGACAAAATGATGTGGTAGGACATGTGGTAGTATGACAGGATGATGTGGCATTGAGGTGGATTAGACTATGTGCTGACGTGGCAAGTGATTTTGCATCCAAGTGGCTGAATCAGAAGGTGACACATGGCCCAATTAGAATGTGCCACATGACACCCTCCATCAGACTAAAAGGGTCTAAAAATTCTAATTTTGAGGCCGAAGGGAATCGAACAGTCAACCTCCTCACGAAAATTCCAATGGCTTACCACCTTACCATGAGATCTTCGTTGAAAGGATTGCATAAGGAATGTTATTTAAAGTTACATATGTTGTATCATTGCACCAAAAGCGAGGTCCGCAGGGCTTAACCCCATGAACTCTGCCAAACCTCCTTCCAATATAACCAACCACGGCCACATATAACCAATGCGCCACAGGTTCGGGCTTGTTTTGGCATGCCATATATTACATTTTGTTATCCAAATATTTTATACCCCATAAAATATGACCTAACTAATATATTTGACCATCCATATGACTCATTTTGTATTGGAATTAATATATGTTGGATTGACCATATTTTATGTGTTTGTTAACCATATATTCGATCACAATAAAATCTGGATCAAATCTAATGTTAAAACCATCAATCTTTGTTATTTGAGCAAAGGAATTTTTTCCATTAGATCATTTGTTTCTTATTGTAAAGAATTGCTTTTGGCATTTTGTATATGCAGAGGTATTTCCACCATAAAAATACATTGGAGAAGTGGGTTTCAGGCCTAACTTTTGCAATTGTGTTTTGTTGCATTCTCACTTGTTTAATTAGAGTTATTTGCAAGTATCACATTCAATAACATCATTTTGAGAATTTCATTTGTGTATTCAAAAATGAAGTAAAAATTTATTCCACACATTTTCAAAACAAGATTTGGATCTGACCCTTCATTAGAAAATCACAAGTAGTCCTTGTTGCTCTTCCAAATATATTTGAAAAACATCTTATGAATACAAGTGATAATGATTTTTGGAATATTTATCAACAAGTGCCAATAAACTGGAATTGCTTCTATAAGTGAGATGGAATCTTCATGAGATCCACCGATTGCACCAGAAGTGGATCTTCTTGTCTACTCAAGATACAATCCATTTCCAATCTAATAGACAATAACAATTAAGTTTGAGAGTAAACCACAAGTATTTTCCATCATCCTCCATATTGTGTGCACTAAAATGAAATATGGATTGAAGAAGTGGATGCTCCACCTCCACGAAATCTGGGAATTAGATGGTACATTTGATTATGTTGATAGATATGCCAATTTCATTACATAATAGATCCATAATATCCTTAATAGACCTACCTTCATTGTATTCACATACACAAAATATGGAGATATCATCAATAAATAATATGTGTGAAACATTTTCTTGTCTACCAATTCACAGTCCTTGCATTTTATTAAGTATGTGAGCCTCATATATGGCTTGGATGAGACCATCTAAAACAAGTAAAAGTAGATATGGAGACTTGGAAATCATGTCTGATCCCTCAACTTAACTTGAATAACTGGTATGAAGACCCATTATCACTGTGAAGGATACAAATGTAGCACATGCCATAATCTATTTAACAATTGGAAGTTCAAATCCAATGTGTATGAGCAGAAGACAAAGATAAATCTAGGAGACTCGATTGAAGGCCTTGGACATATCTATTTTGAGTACTCAAACTAGACGTTTTTGTGTTTTGATCGAATGAAAGCCCGCTTGGTCTAAGCCAATAACCTCATGAATCAATCTACCATTTAGTAATCCAAATTGTTTGAACATGATGACCTCGGAGATGAGAGGATTTATCTTGACAACAATAATTTTTGCAATGATTTTGTACAAGCAATTGCATATTGCAATAGGATGGAAGTCCTCAAAAGAAAGTGGTTGTCCTTTTTTTGGATTATTACGATGAAAGTTAATTTGATTCTAGGGATAATATTACCGTTAATGTGAACTTCTTTGGTCACATGTAGCATGCCATCCCCAACTTGTCAAAAAAATCCTCCTAGAATTCGGTCAACTAGCCATCTAGCCCAAGACATTTGTCCTTTTTGAAGGAAGAAATAATCTCCCTTGCCTCCTTTTTAGTAACATCTTGATAGAGTTCTTGAGAATCGTCTTCTGATATACGTCTTGGAAATAATCCAATCATCTTTAGGATCTTGCCCATATTGGCATGCTCAATTTATTTAAATAGATTTTTGAAATGATTGACCCCCAAGGTCACACGTTATCTAAACCCTTGAAATGCCACCCCATTAGTGTCCTACAATTCCTAGATAGTATTGAAACTACGATGGTAATTTCCAAAAAAATTGAAAATATTTGGTGTTCTGGTCCCCAGCTTCAAGACATATAGCCTTGATTTTTAAGCATCATGTTTTTTATTGTTCTAATAGAATTTTATTCCTTCTTCCTTCAAGGTTTTGACATTTATCTTTCTCATCTCTGGTCCAATATCCATATTGTTTTTGACGGTTCAAAGAATCAAGTGATTCCTCTGTGTTTCTTAGGTCACGATCAAGAGTGCTTCAGTGGTTACGGGACCATACTGAAACTTTGTCTTTCAAGTGACAGAGTGTCGAAACAAACCGGTGAGCCAAAGATTCATTTATAGTATCCTGGAAGTGCATCCAATTATCCTTAATCAAAGCCTTAAATTCTTCATCTGTTTCCCATGCATAATTGTACTTGAAGGGAGAGCCTGGTTTATCCGACAGTTTGGCCAACTTTAGATATATTGGAAAATGATGTAAATATTTAACCTTGACATCCATGGGCGATAAATATTGATTTCTTGAAGGAGTTGATGATGAGAAATAAAATGGTCAAGTCTCTTACATATCCCATCACCACCAGAATGCTTATTGATCCACATCGAACTTATAGAGATTGGTTCCACATCCACCATGTTTGTTTCTTCCAAATGATTAAGAAAGAAGGTGGCCATTTTATCTTCATGGGAATTCTCTCCCAAAAATTTCATCCTAGTTTAAATTCAAATTTAAATCACCTCCACGAACTATGTTTCCCTTCTAAAAAACACTAAGAGAAAAAAATTGATGCCAAAAAGCCTCTTGATCTTCATAGGGCATATAAATGTTGAAGAAAATGATCTCGTAGTCCAGATACTTGTAGTGAATCTTAGTAACCATACCTAAAAAAATTGCATGCCATTTTGTGAGTGTACAATATGAAGAGTATCTCATTATAATACCCCTAGAGGCTCTAGATGAGTCTAGACACACAAAGGACTAGCTTGGAAATAACTTACAAATTTCTATGCCAATGTCACCACTACATCCCATACTTTCTTGAATGAAAAGAACATTCGACCTTTCAACCACCATTAGCCTCTTTAGGGACATCATTTTAGCTCACCCTATGAGGCCATGCTTGTTAATGGATAGAAACTTCATGGGATTCCTTTTTAGGGGTCTCATCCCACTCTAAGGACTCCTAAAATTAGCTTATGTATATCCTTTGAAACATATCTAAAGGAATTTCCTTAGGTGTTTTTTAATGTGGATTTGCGACCCACCTTCGAATGCCAAAAATATTTGAAATTATCGAACCCCAACCCCCTGAAAGAACCCAATATTGGTTGGATGAATTGTATTGGAGGAGATAGGGTTCTCGTCTCGAGGAGGAAGATATAGATAATGATGAAGAGACCTCAATTTTAGATGGGTGCTTTATCAGTTGAAGAACACGATTATGAGACAAGACAATGAGAATGGATTCAAGAGACTGCTACTTAGGGAGAAGAGAAGAACTCACCAATCTAGAAGATGACCCTGCACTAGACCCATTCCACTAACTATTCAAATTTTCAACCATAATATCGAAACCAACATAAATAATGGGAATAAAACTAAAATAGGATTACTTGCAACATGAAACAATTCCTCAGTTTTACACCATATCTCCTCAAGCTTGTTCCATTTTGAAGTAGATATTTCCAAATATTCCCCCAACATATCCTTAGGAGAAAATTCCTTTGGAGCCACTAAGATGTCATTTTCCACCCCAATAGAAATGTACCCAATTAGTACTTCCTTTAATGAAGATACAAGAACAAGGACCTCATCATTCTTAACATTAGATTCTAGATTAGTACATGGATAACACAGTTGGGAGGGCCTATCCTTCACTTGATAATTCAATTCCTCCAACCAAGTATCCAAGCTAGAAGGTGATGTAGCCTGAAATTTTTTGATGAGCTTATGCTCACAATCCACCATGATATGGCCAATCTAGTGACAGTGGGAACAATAGAAGGGAATGTTAATATAATCCATGGGATGTTTATATATCCTGGTTCACATAATCAAATCAAGAAACTTGAATAGACCCTATCGGGGATCCAACTCCACCAGAATATATGCAACCAAACGAAATTTGCTACTCTTGTAGATTTTTTCTATGGAGATGAAAATACCCAATGTATCTCTTATTTCCTTCAATTCCTTCTCTGTCCAAAATTTCATGGGAATATTAGGTAATTTGATCCACATTGGAACCTTGCTAATGGCTTCCTTTCATGCATGAAATAGTGGATGCCACTACTTGGCATGAAAAAGGCTTTGTTTCCAGTATCAATGGTTGGAGAGGATAAAAACCACATCTTCTTTAAATACAAAAGTGCACCCAATCCACCCTCTTGAGAGTAAATTAAATATCATATTGTACCCCAAACGAGGACTCCAAGATTTATCCACGCAGTTTTCCATGGAAATAAGACATTCTACATCCACAAAATTTACCCACAATTACACAGGCTTCCAGCTCCGCAACTTGAATAACTTGCAAGTCCTCTCCCACTAGCAAAGAAACACCTCCTCCGTGATTTTTTACAACCTTTAGACGTTTTTAACTGACTGATTGTGAGAGATATTTTCCTTTCCTCCTCATCAATCCTCAATATCCAATCTAGTCCCAATAAACCTTGAGCTTAAGAACTCTTCAAGAGATTGAAAAACTAGCATCGAGTTAGAGGTATCCATTGAGGCAGTTGGAACATACGAATAGGTGTTTCCAGAATCTTCAATGCCTGAGCCAGTATTACCATGAAACATTCATCAATAAATTGTAGTGTGTAGATTAAATCTGTGGGATCCATCTGCTACATTTACTATAAAAGTTCCTAGAGAGTACAAATAAGTGGAGGGAATGTTGGATCGGATGACCTCCAGACATATCGTAGTCCTTGTGGCTCCCGATATGACCCCCAGAGCATGTATTTCTTTACTTACCAAAGGTTGAACATTGGCAGGCTTAAAGACCCAAGAAGTGAATATCGACTCTTAAGATAATGTATCCTATGAATAGTTGACAAGTGGAAGATAACCATCCATTCCACCTGACCCACATGAAAGGTTCGTAAATGAAAAATATTTTTGGGAGGTTACCCATATTGGAACACCAAACCCTACTGCAGAGAAATATTTTGGAACCCCTCATCCAGATGTGATATGTATGAATGGTCATTATGATGCCAATACATATATTTGAATATGTGGATTACTTTTCTTGTGTTTCAAAGATAAGAACTTGGTCAGATAATTAGAGAAGTATTGTAAAAGTTATGATCATTTTACATTCACCACCTCAAACCATAGACACACAAAGGAACTGCATTGAAAGTGAGTTATTTATTCAAAACCCTAGTTCTATTTTTGGGTTATAGTAAGAAATATGTATTTTACATAAAAATATGATGGTCTTACTATTGAAGAATACATCAAAGAAGTGAAGTATATATGAGAAAAGAATTGGAAAAAAAGGCTATACATATGTTTAAAATATTATGGTGCTAAATGGAGGAATTTGCTTAACTTGAACAAGATAAAGGTACTTTCAAATGAAGCATATGAATGGATATTTTTAGATAGGTGGTCTCATGTAGACGAAGGATAAAGAGAGCACCAAGGTTTTTTTTTCATGCAAAAACTTCCTATTATAGGTTCATGGATGTATTCAATAGGAAAATGTTATTATTTCTATAAATGCTAGTAGCAAACATATTTTCATCAATGCTAACTTGGATAAAATATTATAAGTCCCCACAAAGAATATTTTCAAACTTTTAAATATTTGAAGATTACTATGGATAACATGTGTTGCATTCATATTGTCATGCTATAGATATGTATGATGTAGATATTATTCTTAGATATCCTTGGATGGGATTAGTTGGTACAGTTAATATGAATGTGAAAAAGTTTTTTTTGAAGCTTTGCTACAAGAAAATAAAATTACATTGCAGGATATTTCTCTTACTAAACAAGAAGGGCCCAAGGGGGCATATGAAGAAGTCCTTTCATATAAATTATTTGTAGTACCTATAGGCACATTGGTTGAAGAGTCTGAGGTTGAATAAGAAGAAGAAGCTACTAAATCACATGAAGAAAATCCCTAAGAAGGGAATGAAAAATAAGAAGAAGATGAGGAGTTAAATTAGTCAAAGGAACCACGTGTTGAAGAGTAAAAAAAAAAGAATTGATAGCTAAGGTTTTTGTATATCTCCACCCATGCCACTTGGAGAAACAATAGTAGTCGAGGAAAGGGCATGAGTATCAACAAACTTAATATGGATCAACATGGAACTAGAAAGACAAATACTATGGAGGAATAGAGAAAACTAAAAAAAATGCATGGAGATATCAGAGTCACAACAAAGACATGGAACCCAAAGAGAAACCATAATCAAGATCGAGGAGAAAATTGCATAGTTGGACCCAATGTCCTCATTTCACTAGGATGGATAGATGCTCATGCATGGTATTAGTTGACTAAATTGTTTAATAGGTCATATTATATGGATTTCTCTCATGTTTCGAGGATGAAACATGTGAAGTGGGGTGGAATGTAATGTACCTAGGGAGGATAATATGGGGTACCTAGGGAGGTACCCAAGGGAATAATGAATGTAATGTGGCCATAATCATGGAATAGACCCACTTGGTAGTTGACGGGTAATAAATAGGCCCACTAGGTAGGTAAGAGGAAATAATATAATAATAAGGGGAAGTTGGCATAGACCCATAGGAATACTCATGAGAAAGTATAAATACATGAGTATCATTGTATTGGATAAGTTGGATTAAAGTATCGTTGTATTGGATATGTTGGATTAATTAATTTTAGCAAGCATTCCTTGTGGAGTGATTCCTTCCAAGATGAGTAATTTATTGTGTTACCCCATCTTAAGGGTTCTTCTCTATATTCTTGTATTCTTTATTGTGTGATTGAATTTGATATTTTCAAAGTTTAAGGGTTTATTCTATCTTATATCTATCAAGGTTCGCTACAAGAGAGGACTCTCAAATAATATTGTACTATGAATTTTAAAAAATGATTGTATATTAGATTTATATTATATTTTTCTTCCACAAAGAAAAGTGAGTAAAATATAACATACATGTGTTGTATTGATCATTATTGAGGATTATGTTGCTTGTTCAAAAAAATAATAGCCTTATTTCGAGTATAGTGTCGGGAGTGGCACTACATATGGTATCAGAGCATGATTAAAATGTTAAGGCCTAATGAACCTATATAAGTATTGATAACATTATTAATATATGATGATTTCATATACATTTATACTTGCATGGATCATGTATTAAGATCAATAGAGTATTGGCCAAATGGAAGGAATGTCCTATCTTTTATTTTACCTCTATAACAAATTAATGTGCTAGGAAATGTTTATAAAGTCAAGTAAAATTATTAAATATAATGAGTCTTCCACAATAATTTGTAGATGTAAACTATGGCCCAATTAGGGTATTATTTATTAATGAATAATTCTATCTTGCTTAAAATTTATGGTCATAAGAAAGGCCATATATGTTTTAGTGTAGGGAGAAAAACATTTTGCTACTATGCCTTAGTGGTCGGAAATATATCTTTATATAAATTGTCATTTGCATTAGTACTTTTAAGTAGGAGAATGGGAGCCATGAAATTATAGGGATCGCTTTAGGGACAGGTCCTATTATGACGGTTTGGATTTATTTAAACTTTCAAAGCCTATTTGTGGCTATCTTGCGGCATTAGATGAATGTTGACCTACGAATGGCATAACATAGTTCAGTAGCTATGCTAAGAAAAGAACATTGATGACACATGTAGATTTGTGGAATAGAAGTTTATGAGTGTGTTTCGTTTGAAAAATGTAAATTCATGGAATAAAAGTTTATGAGTGTGTTTTGTAAATGTAAATTCATGGAATAAAAGTTTATGAGTGTGTTTAGTTTGAATTTAGATGTGTGTTTACATCCTAAGTGGATGTGTGGGCTTGAAATTATCTTAGACACTTGATGCAGGAGCATCGTTAGCAAAGCGCGAGTGGAGGACAACACAACATCCATGTGCGCATTTTGAAGAAAATTTTGAATTTCGGAAAAAGAGCATATCATGAAATATCTGAAAAGATTGAAACTTAAAGACGATCTTAAATGTTTAGGAGTGGAAGCCATCACATGAGATCAATGGGAGATGTATTTTATTTAATGTAGCTAATTGCAGTACAGATTCAAAGCGCTTGTTCTTATCTGTCTATCTCGAACATTTATTGTAATAAATCCTTAGTAGTTGAATGTTTTTATTTCGATAGGATAGCACTAAGGTAGCTTGGATGGAAAGCTCTATGATCTCGTGTTGCATAATAAATGTGTTGTTTCCCAGAAGAGGTTGTTGATAGCTGATAGTTACTGCTGAAGTTATTCACATAGTTGTTGTTGCCATTTTAGCTGAGAGTTGTAGAATTGTTGAAGAGCATGTATAAGTCCATGTACATATAGCATTTGAATGAATATAACAGAGGGGTATTGTTCCAAATGTTTGTTGTTGTTGTGTCTATCTAAGTGAATGAATGATAGATTTTATGTTTATTTACAATTCTCTATTATTTAATTGTTCTCGTGTTATGGATGCATTTACATGTTGAATGTATGAATCTCTAAGATATGAGATAAATTTCAATTGTTTCTTTTCTATGAGAAAGTGCAAGGAGTGCATAATGTCCGCAAGGTGTGTGTGTTAGAGTCTGTTTTGAATCAGAAGCTTAGAAGAGATAACGTGGAACCTTGGTATACAAGGAATGCATAAGTGTCTACAAGGTGTGCATGACAGAGTCTCTTTTGAATCAAAAATTTCAGTAGAAGTAGTTTGAAGGTGTGCATAGATCAAAACGCACCCAGAGTCATATTGTTCAAGAGGGAAAATTGAGCGTAGAGGGACTATTTCAAGGAGTGCACAGTCATCCTTCAAATGTCAAGTTGAAGGAAGCATCTTACCAGGTGTGCGCAGAACTAATATTTGACTAAGTATTGAAGGAGTCATTCTGAGAAGTTCAGAGTGTGGAGAAGGAACAAGTCCAAGAGATACAATTTGGAGCCTTGTATGCAGAGAGTGCCTATTGTTCGCAAGGAGTGTGCGACAGAGTCTTTTGAATCAGAAGCTCAAGAGAAGTAGTGTAAGTTTTTTTGCAGAAGAGTGTGAAAAATTATTGCAAGGTGTGCGCAGTCATCCACAAGAAGCTAACTTGTTGTTATAACCCTAATTTGCACCATACATGCTTACCTGGCATCAGGCCATCTCAGATCCCTTCTTTTCCAAAGCACTACTAAACAACTCTTTAAAAAACCTCTTTTATAAGGTCCCATGTGCCCTACTCCATTACTGAATGTGTGTACACGCTAGATAACCTAAAACAGCCCGCGTGGACCGACAAAAGCACGAGAAAAGGAAAGTTGTCAACGGAACACACAGCTTTGGGTGAGTTAATTGAAACTCCTGGCCATGTATGGCCGAGGGTTCATCCAAATACCTACTAGCCTATAAAAGAAGGGCTATAGGTCCCATTTGGAGGAGAAAAAATAGATTAAAGAAACTCTATCCAATTGCATATTCCCATTGTCCCAACCCTTTAGCCATCCTTGTGCAAGAAGAGATACAAAGCAAAGAAGTTGGAGGATGTTTGAAGAGGAGCCCATGATCAGGATTCGCGGAGCAGTGGTCAGTCTCGACATTGTAAGTTGATTCATTAAAGTTAATAATAAAGAAATTATTTTCCTATCCCACTATATGAGTTCTTCATAGTTCAGTAAATATATGTTTGAATCTCTAACCCATTAGTCTATAGGTAAAATGCATGTGTAGTTTGTTGCTTATTTTGTACGCAAGTCAATCTTGAGAGGATAGCTGCCAACAAGCGATCAAGCGAGAAGGGGGATCGACATCGAACATCCGGAACAAGGTATGTTGGTCTAACCATGTATTTGTTGAAAATGAATGGGGTTTAAGTCTGGGGACGAAGGTAGAAAGTAGATTTCTTTTGGTCATATCTGCATGCATAAGATAACCCTATTTGCTAGTCCGTAAGGGGATTTCCCTCACAACACTTGTGGAGGAGGACTTGTTGCAAGGCGTGCATAGGATAAAATCTAACTAAGTGTTGAAGAAGGCAATCTAAGGAGAAAAAATTACGAGGAAGAACAAGCTCAGGAGGAAGAGTAGGTGAGAAATATTCAATAGGAGGGAACCCTTTAAGGTTTCCAAAATCAACGCATAAGATCTGTCTAGGAGGCAGCGAGATCATTCGAGACTGTCAAATCTAGGAGAGATACTCGGAGGATAGCCGTGAAGCATTTCGGAACTTCGTGGTTTGGAGTGTTCTGAGGTATTGTGAGAAGAGGGATAGCAAAGTCGTGAATTCGTGAAGTGAACCTAGTCATCGGATCCAAAGAGGATGTGTGGTAGAGATCCACCAGTTCCTGAGGAAAATTCCTTCGGAGGAAGGGCGAAGGAAAAGTATTTAAAAACTCCCAAAGGACGATCTAGCGAAGGGGATCGTGGCCGTGGATCTGAAGAGGATGCGTGTCATCTGATCGTATAAGGAAAGTTCCAGTCATAATCCATTAGAGCAAGTGGCACTAAATCCATCACTTCAAGTGTGAAGCACTTCAGAAGGAAGAGGAGTTGGAGCATCTAGAATTCCTGAACGTCAAAGTCACAAAATAGGTCATAGTCATTGGTTGTTGGAGGATCGTGGATAGTGGATCTAGTCCTGAAGTTTCATTGATTCGGGGAAAAGGTAGTAAGATTTCTGTAAAAATTTTGAAGTGCGGAGTCACGAAGGGAGCTGGTCCAAGGCCGCATGTGGAGAGGAGCTAGTAGAAAGAGCTAGCACCCGAAATTTGGAATTATAGAGAGAACTAAGGAAAAGGGCCTACGAGTTGTATACAACCTGCGCCTAGGTGATAAAAGGGAATGTGTTAACCCGAATTTGGGGGCCAACAAGGTCCTGAAGAGCCAATTTGGCTCAGAAATTTGAAGATCCTTGACCAGAAGGTCGAGTAGCCCCTAGGAGAGAAGGGGGTCTGCGTTAAGTGGTATCAGAGTGGATATTTGCTTGCAGATAGCAGGTAAAGGAGAAAAGGTTAGCACAATTCCACCTAGGAGACGTGCGGAGCCACCTGTAGAAAATCGAGCGATGGAAAGGGAGATGCGAGAACTTCGTGCAAGATTGGATGTTATGGAGACATCACAAAGGAGAGCACCTGATGTTGGAGATGGCATTGATGTTGAAAGTGAAGAAAGAGAGGTTGAAGAAGCTATCATAGAAGACGTTGTAGAAGACCACTTGTTGAAATATGTTGTTAAATTGGGATCCAGAGGGAAGATAAACATCCCAATGTATGAAGGCAACTTGGACGTGGAAGAATTGCTTGATTAAATATGAGCAATGGATAAATACATCAACTATGAAGACGTCAATGAGGAGAAAAAGGTGAAGCATGATGTCACAAGATTGAAAGGACATGCAACACTATGGTGGGATGAACTGCAGGCTGACAAAAGAAGCAAGGGAAAACAAAAGATTAAGAGTTCAGATAGAATGGTAGCCAAGTTAAAAGCTAAATTGATACCTCAATATTATTAGATAAATATGTTCATGAAGTTGCAGAACCTGAGACAGAAAGGAATGATAGTCAAAGAATACATAGAAGAGTTTTATAGGCTAAACATCAGAGATGGACAGAGAGAGAAAGATGAGGAAAAATTTGCTAGGTATATCAATGGCCTGATATATGAAATCTGAGACGAAATCAACATGATGATAGTACGGACTGTGGAGAATGCTTATCATATTTCTCTGAAAGTAGAAGAAAATTTGGCCAGGAAGAAGAGTCAGCGAAGCAGAGGTAGAAGCCTAAACAGAGGCAAGGGAATTGCCCATGATAAGGCACAAAATCCCAAAAGTGAGACTGAAAAACCACATAGTCACTCTGAAAGAGGAGGAAGACAGACTGGTGGAAGGAATTATTTTCCTCGAGGAAGACGAAGAGGCAGAGGAGGAGAAGTGAAGTGTTATGCATGTGGAAAGATGAGACAAATGTCCTGGGAATTCCCCGATAGAAAGAAAGGAGGATAATCTCACATTTCAGAAGCACAAAAGCGAAATGTTGAAGCAGAAGGTGCAGAGGATGGAAGGTCCCTGATGATGAAGAAGGTTCTCTTGAAAGCAGAGCCAGAGGTTGAGAAACCAATGCAAAGGAACAATTTGTGCAGAAATTCTTGCAAGACTAAAGATAGAGTATGCAAGGTGATAATTGATAGTGGGAGAAATGATAACTTAGTATCCACAGAGATGGTGGAGAAGTTGGAGCTGGAGACAACTACACATCCAAGTTCATATAAATTCTCACGGTTGCAGAAAGGTCACCACGTAATGGTAACTAAACAATTCTTGGTTGAATTTAAAATAGGAGGATATAGAGATGAGATTATGTGTGATGTAATTCCCATGGATGTATGTCATGTTTTGTTGGGGAGACCATGGCAGTTTGACAGAAACGTCATTCATGATGGGAGGAAAAATACTTATACCTTGGAGAAGAATGGTAGGACACACATGTTGCTGCCAATAGAGTATAAGAGAGTAAAGGAAGAAGCCAACACGAGTATACTTCTCATGAGTGGGAAGGAACTCCTAATTGAAGTTAAGAGGGAACAAGAGATGCAGTTTGTTGTGGTGAGGAAACCAAGGGTTATCCTTACAAGTACTTCAATGGAGGATTTTCCTAAGGAAATTCAGGAGTTGTTGGAGAATTTTGTTGACATAGTAGTGGATGAGTTGCCAAGCTCATTGCCACCTATCAGAAGTATCAACCATCATATTGATCTAATACTAGGAGAAAGTTTGTCAAACAAAGAAACATACATATTGACACCTCAAGAGAATGAGGAGGTAAAAAGACAAGTCTAGGATTTAATGGACAAATGATTGGTTAGAGAAATCTTGAGTCCATGCATAGTACTAATTGTGTTGAGTCCAAAAAAATATGGAGGATGGAGAATGTGTACAGACTCAAGAGCCATAAAAAAAATCACCATCAGGTACATATTTCCTTTACCGAGGATGGATGATCCAAAATGGATCAAGGAACCAAAATGGATCTAAGAAGGCCGAAAAATAAAATTTCTCAAAATCAGACGAAACCAACTCCATTGCATCCGTCTTGTCACACTGATTCCGTACATATAATTTTTTCCTCAAACAGACACTGAATGCAAAAGTTATCGTGTTCTGACCGAAATCCCAAACAGGGAAAAAGTCAACTAGGTCAAAGTCAACGCTAACATTAGCAGGTACGACAGGTGACGTCAGAATTATGATAGGATGACATCGACATGATGTCATGATGATGTGGCATCACCAGGAGGTGACACATGTCACTCAGATTGGTTACTTTCAGGTTGAGTTGACACTATACGGATTTGACACGTGTCATTGTATGGATGAAATGTGGTAGTATGTACAGTGACATGGCCTAATGACAGGTGTACACATGGTCATATGGACAATAGATAGGTGTACGGCAGGATGATGTGGGAGTGACACATGGTAGGTGACTGGACTGTATGACGAAGGACATGGCAGTACAGACTGACATGTGGCAGTACGGTTGGCTGACGTGGCGGGTGACTGGGTTGTACGGTGGATGACGTGGTAGGTGATTGGGCAGCTGACTGAGCCATTGTGTCAGCAGTATGAGCCAATCGTAGGGTGACATGTGGCCCAATCACAGGGTGCCACGTGGCACCCCAAATTTAGCCAAGTTTGGTTGGGTAAAAATTTCTTATGGGTCGGGGGATTCAAACCCCAGACCTCATGGGATATGCAACGACTTAACAAACATGGGCAGACCCGGGACCATCTGGGCTACAACCTGGGGCTTAACCACATTCGGCCCAATCTATATTTAAGTTAGTGGTGGCACGGTTTAGGAGATAAGCCTTAATTAGTGGGGGCCAGCCCTGTCTAACCAGGGGCTAGTGACCAAGAGCTTTACCAGGGGAGCATGTGGAGGTTTTGGGGCTTGGCCACATGGGCCAGAGCCATACGACTAGGAGCTAAGACCGTAGGACCCAGCGTGCTAGGAATAGCCCAAGGACACTTGGACCATTCGCATATGACCAGGGGCCCGAAATTCAGGGGCTGCGCCTGATTTTGCCTAATTTTTTGGGTTTTTAACATTATAATATGATTTTTAATGTTGTTTATGCCTGTTTTTGATGGATTTTGGCCATTTTTGGGAGATCTGGAGCCCTTTTTGAGGCCAGATATTGGGAGGAAATTGGGAGGATGTTGCCAAATTTAAACCTATATAAACCAAAGGTTCTTGGAAGTCTTAGATAGGTTCAGAAAAGGAGAAATGTTGAGGAATTTGACAGTCAAAGCCATTTTTATGCAGGGAAGCTATTGAGGAGAGAAAATTTGCGAGCCATTTCTAGGAGCTTCATTCATCTATTTTCAATGTCGTCAGTTGTGTTGGGTTCTTGAGGTCTAGAAAAACACAGCCAGACTAGTTTGTAATCCATTTGACACTTTTCTGATGTACTTTTGAAGCTTTGAAGAGAAATAAGAAAGCCTCACCCACTGATACAAAGGCCTGGAGACATAGGTGATATTGTTGAACTCCGTTAACAATTTTGTTGTTATGGTTTGTTGATTCTTTGTGTTCATTTCCAGATCTGTATATATTATTATGGTTGTCATGTTAAATCTTTAATTCTTCCTCTTTCTTCAAATTCCTAAATGGTTAATGAACTCATGCTTTAAAACTTAACCATAGTCTTTAAAACATATTTTCGGATCAAGTGGTATAATAGCATGTTGACGGTTGGTTTTTGAGTTTGCATGATTACCAGGGAAAATATGAATGGTGGTGAAGGTGAGCTTGTTGAAGAGAATCCTGAGATTGGATTGAGAAAGATAACTTATCAAAGTGAGAAGATGCCATTGGAATAGGGACTTTCTCATGACGAGAAAGAGTTGAAAAAGACCTTATTTGCCATGTTGGAGATGGTAAAGGTTTTATATGACGATTACTTGAATCAAAAGAGACCGATTCTAGGTGAATATTCAAAGCCCAAAAGTGAAGGAGAGGATCCTACTAAACCTCCTCCTTCACCTCCTTCTTCTGCATCAACTTCTTCTTCTTCAAGTACAAGTTCCAAATCCACCGCAAGAAAACATTTCCACAAACATAAACAGGATATGCCTTTACTTAAGCTTGATGTGAAGTTTGAATTACCCATGTATGATGGTGAAGTCAATGCAAAGAGGCTTGATAATTGGGTCAGACAGATGGAAGTTTATTGTAGTGTGCAACAAATCAAGGATAAGGAAACTCCAATCAAATTGGCATCACTTCAACTTGCAGGCACAACACTCATCTGGTTGCAAAGCAAGTTGCAAAATGGCACACAACAAGTGGGTAATGTATTTCCATCATGGAAAGTGTTTTATTTATGCACTTAGAAAGAAATTGTATCCTTTGGGTTACAAAGAGAAGGCTTTAATTGAATGGCAATGTATTAAACTAAGAAAGGGACAAACAGTGCAAGAATATACAGATGAATTTCATAGGATGGCATTAATGTTAGACATTCCATTACATACCTAAGAAACTCTTATGAAGTATATAGGAGGTTTACCTGCACACATTCGTCACACTGTATTTATGTTTGGACCTACTAATCTTGATGAGGTTTTTGTTCAAGAAACATACATCGAGGTTGTGAAAACAGGAGTTGGTGTATCAAGGGAATCGTCTTCGAGAAAAGAGGAAAAAAGGAAGTGGAATGGAAAGAAGACAAATCCAGTGGCAAGAAAGGAAGAGAAGCTCTCTTGCAAGCATTGCAATAAAGAAGGGCATGATGATGACCATTGTTGGAAATTGCATCCCGAGAAGAGACCGAAGTGGTTCAAAGAGAGGAAAGGGAGGAAAACAGTTGCAGGAGCATCAGGGCCAATAGACTTGGGATCGGATTCGGGTGATGGATCTAAAATCACAATGATTGGTTTGATAGGTAAAATTGGGGATGGATATGATTCTAGAAGTAAAATGTTTTACATAAGGGTCATAATGAGACATACTAAGGTCGACACATTGATAGATAGTGGATCTCAATCTAACCTGAGTTCAGAGGAAGTGGTTACACAATTGGGATTAAACACTCAGATGCGTCATAAACCTTACTCACTTAAATGGATAAGAAACAATCATAAATTGCACATAACAAAGCAATGCACTTTAAAGTTTTCAATTTCATCAAAGTTTGTGGATGAGGTAACATGTGATTTGGTGCCACTCAATGAATTTGGAATGGTCTTAGGTAGTCCTTATTTGTATGATCGCAAAGCAATATTCTACAGGGAACATAATCAATATCGCTTAATCAAAGAAGGCAATGAATATGCAGTACATGCTCATCACTAAAAATCAAATCAATCTCTTCAAACAATGGAACAATTAAGGAAGGCAACTCATGGAAGAAACACACCTATAATTGTGCCAAATCAAGTAGTTGATCTTAAGCATGAACATGATATGATTGTAGAATGGAAGTTCAATCATACTTTGCTTCAAGATAACCTAATGTTGTGCAAGTACTACAAACATATCAGCTCATTTGCAGTCATATTTCTGATTTTATCATTGCTAATGTTGTCAACATGGATGATAGTGGCTTCAATAAGATGTGACAGAGTACAAGTGGCTAACAATATGTTGTTAGTTTTCATGGTTGTTTTGCAATTGTTCTTGATGAGACAGGTGCACAGGATAGAATTTAAAGACAGAGAACAAGTGGGGTGGCCTATTCTGCACTTGATGACTGGTTAGTATCCTTTTGGAGGACCAAAAGGTCTTAGTGGGGAGGCGTGATCCAAAATGGATCTAGGAACCAAAATGGGTGCAGGAAGGCCTAAAACATAAATTTCTTGGAATCGGACGAAAACCATGCCATTGCGTCTGTCTCGTCGCATTGATTCCGACCATATAATATTTTCCTCAAACAGACACTATATGCGAAACTTATCACGTTCTGAGAAAAATCCCAAACAAGAAAAAAGTCAACTAGGTCAAAGTCAACATTGATGTCAACAGGTAAGACAGGTGATGACGGGATGAAGTCATCATGATGTCATGATGACATCATCATGCTGACGTGGCATCACCAGGAGGTGACATGTGTCACTTGGATTCATCAGTTTCGGGCTGAGTTGGCACTATACGGATTTGACACATGACATTGTACGTATGACACGTGGAAGTCCATACAGTGACATGGCCCAATGACATGTGGACACATGGTCGTATGAATGACAACTAGGTGTATGGAAGGTTGACGTGGCAGTGACACATGGAAGGTGACTAGATTGTACGATGGAGGACATGGCAGTACAGATTGACATTTGGAAGTATGACCGGGTGACTGGGTTGTATGATGGATGATGTGACAGGTGATTGGGCCATTGCGTCAGTAGTATGAGCCAATCCCAAGGTGACACGTGGCCCAATCATAGGGTGCCACATGGCACCCTGGATTTAGCCAAGTTTAGCTGGGTAAAAATTTGTTATGGGCTAGGGGATTCGAACCTCAGACCTCATGGGATATGCAACAGCTTAACAAACATGGGCAGACTGTCCGGGCTACAAATTGGGGCTTAACCACATTTGACCCAATCTGTGTTTAAGTTAGTGGTGGCACGGTTTAGGGCATAATCCCCGGTTGGTAGGGGCTAGCGACTAGGAGCCTTACCAGGGGAGCGCGTGGAGGTTTTGGGGCTTGGCCACATGGGCCAGAGCCATACGACTAGGAGCTAAGACCGGAGGGGACAGTGTGCTAGGAATATCCCAAGGACACTTGGACCATTTGCATATGAACAAGGGCCCGAATTTCAGGGGATGGGCCCAGTTTTGCCCAATTTTTTGGGTTTTTAACATTATAATATGATTTTTAATGTTGTTTAAGCCTGTTTTTGTTGGATTTTGGTCATTTTGGGGAGATCCAGAGCCCTTTTTGAGGCCAGATATTGGGAGGATGTTGCCAAATTGAAGCCTACATAAACCAGAGGTTGTTGGTAGCCTTAGACAGGTTCAGAGAAGGAGAAATGCTAAGGAATTTGACAGTCAAAGCCATTTTTATGCAAGGAAGCTATTGAGGAGAGCAACTTTGCAGGCCATTTCTGGGAGCTTCGTTCATCCGTTTTCAGTGCCGTCAGTTGTGTTGGGTTATTGAGGTCTTGAAGAATACAGCCAGACTAGTTTGTAATCCATTTGATACTTTTCTGATGTACATTTGAATCTTTGAAGAGAAATAAGAAAGACTCACCCACTGAGACAAAGGACTGAAGACGTAGGCAATATTGTCGAACTTTGTTAACAATTTTGTTGTTATGGTTTGTTGATTGTTTGTGTTC
>ML778746.1:1059177-1076228 GCA_009831015.1 Picea engelmannii
TATATATATATGGTTGTCATGTTAAATCTTTAATTCTTCCTCTTTCTTCAAATTCCTAAATGGTTAATGAACTCATGCTTTAAAACTTAACCATAGTCTTTAAAATATCTTTTCGGATCAATGGATGAATTAATGGATTGTTTGAGTGGAGCAAACTATTTTTCAAAGATAGATTTGAAAAGTGTATATTACCAGATAAGGATGAGGGAAGGTGATGACTGGAAAACAACCTTCAAGACAAATGAGGGGTTGTATGAGTGGCTTGTTATGCCATTTGGCTTAACAAATGCCCCAAGTACTTTTATGAGATCAATGAATGAGGTATTACAAGATTTCATTGGTAAATTTTTTATTGTATATCTGGATGAAATACTGGTCTTTAGTAAAACTAAAGAAGAGCATTTGAGACATTTGACATTAGTGATAAGGAGACTACAACAAGGGAAGTTGTTGATAAACCTGAAGAAATCCTCTTTTATGAAGACATAACTCATTTATTTGGGTTTCATGATCTCTACAAATGAATTGAATATGGATCCAGAGAAGGTGAAAGAAATCAAAGAATGGCCATCGCCAAGGAGCATATTTGAGGTGAGAAGCTTCCATGGATTAGCGAGTTTTTATAGGAAGTTCATTAGAAATTTTGGTGGAATTTGTACACCAATGATGGATATGGTGAAGAAGAGACACAAGTCTTTTAAATGGATAGAAGAAGCTGCAAGGGGATTTAGAATATTAAAGGAGAAGATAATAGAACAATTGATTATGGTTTTGTCGGATTTCGGAAAGAAATTTCAAGTAAGATGTGATGCGAGTGGAGTTGCAATTGGAGCAGTCTTGAGCCAAGATAATAGGCTTGTTTCATATTTCAGTGAGAATCTGAATGGTACCAAGAAGAAGTAATCCACATATGATAAAAAAATTTGATGCCATAATTCAATCCTTGAAGAAATGGAGACATTATCGTGTACCAAAAGAGTTTTTTTTGTATAGTGATAATCAGGCTTTACAATTCATAACCAGACAAGAGAAGTTAAATTAGAGACATGCTAAGTGGATAGAGTTTATGAAAAAAATCACTTTTGGCATTAAACATATTTCTGGTAATGCTAACAAAGTTGTTGATGCATTGAGCAGGAGGTGTCTGATTTTACAGGAGTTTCAAGTGAAAACCTTAGGGTTTGAACACCTTAAGGAAATGTATTGTGATGATCCATATTTTAAGGATGTGTATGAAGCATGCACAAATTCTGTGATTAGGGACAGAATCTAGTGGACAGATTATTTGATCCAAGATGGATTTTGTTTAAAAATAGTCAGTTGTGACAAAGATGCTCAATGAGAGATAATCTGCTAAAGGAAAAACACAGTGGAGGTCTAGTCGGACACTTTGGCCATGAAAAAACATTTGCACAATTGAACAATTCATACTATTGGCCAGGTATGAGAGTAGGCATGAAGAAGTTTGTAGACAGATGTAAGATTTTCCATCATGCAAAAGGAAACAGACATAACACGAGATTGTATCAGCCATTGCCTATTCCAAAGAGGCCTTGGGATGCAATAAGCATGGATTTTGTGTTGGGTTTGCCAAGAACACAAAAGGGAAATGATTCCATTTTTGTGGTGGTTGATAGATTCTCAAATATGGCACACTTTATCCCATGACAAAAGACTAGTGATGAAATGCATATTGCGAATTTGTTTTTCAAGGAAGTTGTGAGACTTCATGGGTTTCCCATGAGTATTGTTTCAGATAGAGATACCAAATTTGTTGGTCATTTCTAGAGAACATTGTGGAAGAAAATAGGAACAAAACTGTCATTTAGTTATGCATATCACACTCAAACACATGGACAGAATGAGGTGGTGAATCGAAGTTTAGGAGATTTGTTGAGAAGTTTGGTCACTGAAAATCATATCCAGTGGGATCAAATTCTGGCACAAGTAGAGTTTGCATACAATGACTCAGTAAACATAAGTACAGGAAAGAGCCCATTCTAGCTAGTGTATGGAATGAATCCAAGAGGAGTATCATAGTTGGTAGATATGGAGCAAAATGAATTTAGAATCGCTAGAGTTGAAAACTTCGATGCAGAGATGCATAAGCTTCACAATTAGATCAAGTAGAATTTGCAGAACAATAGTAGAGAATACAAACGCAGAGTTGATCAACATAGGAGAGAATTTCAATTTGAAGTAGGAGATCAAGTTTTAGCACATTTGAGGAAGGAAAGGTTCTCAAGGGGAACATATAACAAATTGAAGATGAATAAAATAGGACCATGCAAGATCCTAAGAAAATTTGATGCTAAGGCTTATGAAATAGAGCTGCCAGAAGATGTGGGTATATCGTCGATGTTCAACATTTCAGTTCAACATTTCAGACCTGTATCCATACAGGGAATATGACAGAAGATAGTTCGAAGATCAGAAAGAGATCCAGTATGAGAAGAAGATGCCTGTAACAGAAAAGCCACAGATGGAAAAAATCATAGATCAAAGGATTAGTAAGAAGACCAGGAGAAAGACATATTTTGAATATTTCATAAAGTGGAAAGGACATCCATTAGAATATGTCAGTTGGGTAAATGAAGCAAACATCCAAAAGCATGGAAGGTCAGTGCAGGAGCTCATGGATAGGAGTCCATGAATTTTTTCCTAGAGGAGTATGATGTAGAAGCATCGTTAGCAGAGCGCGAGTCGAGGACAACTCAACATCCCTGTATGCATTTTGAAGAAAAATTTGAATTTCGAAAAAAGAGAATATTATGATATATCTGAAAATATTGAAAATTGAAGACGATCTTAAATGTTTAGGAGCGAAAGCCATCGCATGAGATCAATGGGAGATGTATTTTATTTAATGTATCTAGTTGCAGTACAGATTTGAAGTGCTTTCTCTTATCTGTCTGTCTCGAACATTTATTGTAATAAATCCTTAGTAGTTGGATGTTTTTATTTCGATAGGATAACGCTGAGGTAGCTTGGAGGGAAAGATATATGAGCTCTTGTTGTATAAATAAATGTTTTTTTCCCTAGAAGAGTGTTGTTGGGAAAAAACACCCTACGGACTAGCAAATAGAGTTCAGACTTTGCATCTAGATATGACCGAATAGAAATTACTTTCTACCTTCATCCTTAGATTTAAATCCCCTTTTCTTAGTAAATGCATGGAAAGATCAACCTACCTCGTTCCCGACGTTTGATGTCGATCCTCCGTTGAGCTTTATTACTTGTTCGCAATACTCCTTCCAAAGCTGACCTACATTCAAGACAAGCAACAACTATGCGTGCATACTACTTATATACTAACGAGTTAGAAATCAAAACATATACTGATCAAACTATAAACAGTTCATGAACTGGGACGAGAAAATCATTCTCTTTATTACTTAAAATGAGTCAACTTACAAAAGCTGAGACCGGCCACCGCTCCTCGAACTTGATCCTGGGCTCCTCTTCTTCTGTCCTTCAACTGCTTTTCTTTGAATCTCCTTTGGCATAAGGAAAGGCTAAAGGGTTTGGACAATGGGAATATATAAATGGGCAGAGTTTCTTTGCTATATTCTTCCTCTTCCAAATGGTACCCCTACCCCTTGTTTTATAGGCTAGAAGGAGCTAGGTATTTGGACGAACCCTCGGCCATGCATGGCCGGGAGTTTCAGTTAACTCACCCATATCTTTTTTTTCCGTCGGCAAGTTTCCTTTTTCATGCTTTTGTCGGTCCACGTGGGTTGTTTTGGGTCAGCCAACATGTACACGCGTGCAGTAATGAGTTAGGGTGCATGGGCCTTTATTCAAGAGGATTTTCAAAGAGTTGTTCAGTAGTTTTTTGGCAAAGAAGGGATATGAGTTGGCCTGATTCCAGGTAAGCATGTGTGGTACAATTTAGGGTTATAACAGATGCCCCCTAATGTGTGAGGTCAGAAGAGTATATGATGGCCAAAATACATTACGAATCTTTACTTATGTGCCAAATGATTGAGCCCAAGGATCAGGAACCGGGAGATGTTGTCTGTAAAATAACAAATGCCTCACCGAGGCGGGCATACCTATGCTCGTGATAAAATAGAACCATGGCTACCAATCAAATACACTGTAGATCCATGTCAAATAACTGTAAAGAGTAGCCGTGAACAATACACAGTAGAGATACATCTTGAAATCAGAAAGATATACATATAGAGTATCCATCTTCCAGAAGTTGTTTCAGCTTGATGGCTGGAGATGAGATATTCAAAGCTCGAGCAACAACTTCAAAATCTTCAAAACTCGGGTAGGAGTGTAATATGAGTGTACGACTGCACTACCCAAAGGTCTTCGACGACTTGTCGGTCATGGACTTGATAATCTTGATGATCGGACTGAAGGCTTCAGTGATTTCGAACAAGGACTTGATTGGATGTTCAGGATGGCCGGGTATGCGGACGAGAGACATATTGTAGAGGGGTCAAATCAGGCTTAGTGACAAACTTCCCTTGGACAATAACACGACAAGTGATGAGACTCAGGCAGCATGTATGTTAATCATAAGTCTACGAAGCAAGAGGCAACGCAAACTCTCCATATGTTTGGAAGAATAACCAAACGGTGGAGGACACAACTCTATATAGTGAGAAAATATTCCTAAGGTAATACTACATCCCATAGTCTGATGAACAAATGGACAAATGTGCTTTATCCAAGGGCAACTCATTATGCTGCCAATAAAGAAAATACTTTTCCCTTCCTCTTTTTGGGGTATATTTGATTTTTTTGTTCTTTTCGATAATTGTGAAAAAAATAATAAAGGAAGATTACGTTATAATGGAGGAACGAGTATTGAAAACATACAAGTTCAAAGCACAAGGACAAGACTGATGTTCTAGTAAAATGATACTCGGGAAAAATCCTCCATCGGCCAAAAGTGTTAAGACGCAGAAGCAAACTGTCACAAGGCTGGTGTATAAGGTATGCAAATGTGGTTAATAAAACACGCAATGGTAACGTCCTTCGATGTAATTTTAACGAGCCCAAAGAAGGTAAGCTCGGTGGTTTTTCATATTTAGAGAGTCTGGAAAAACATAAAAGGAGACTCCATTGGGGTACCTTTTTCGAAGATAGTCTAGTCGGTTCGAAAAAGAGTAAACTAGCACCGATTAGACGTCGATTCAAAACCATTTTAATGAGTGTGATAAGGACAAGATCACTCGACAATCTTTTCATTTTTAAGGAGTTTGAAAAAAGATTAACTATGAACTCCGTCAGGAATATTCTTTTGGACCAATTTAACGAGTGTGAAAGAATAAGGTCACTCGACGATCTTTTCAATTTTAGGGAGTCTGAAAAGAGCTTAACTATGGACTCCGTGGGGGTTTCTTTTTCATAAGTTTAGTCCCTCAAGCCCGAAAAAGAGATAAAATTATACCTGAGAATACGCTTCTAAAGAATGAAAGTTCCATAGAGTATACCTTTGTTCGTACAGTTGACCGTCCGGACCAAAAAAGGGGTAAACTACCGCCAGACAGACGTGACTTCAAATTTCAGTTTAACGAGCGTGAAAGGCCACAAAATCGCTCGACAATCTTTTCATGTTTAGAGGGTCTGAAAAGGGCTTAAAATGAGACCCGTTAGTTTTTTGGGAGTCCTGAGGGTGAGAGCAAGAGCGAAGAAGAATCATGCAAATGAGGCTCAAACTCATATTTAGGAAAGACTATAAGGAATCCCGAGCCTACAGTGTGTTAGAGACAGCATGGACACCATAATGCAACCAGGACCTACCTAGGGCATCCATGTTCTGGTAAGCTCTACCACCAAGTTGCAACACTCTAAAACAGATATGATGGTTCTGTGTTACAACCTGATGGGATCGATCCTATGGTAGAGGAAAAAGACAACGAGACACAAAAGTTGGGGTAGTAACCTAACCTATATGCTCAAGTTGATTATTGGAAAAAAAATCATGGACCATCAAAATTTTCTCAAAACTCAAAAAAAGTGTCCCAATACCTTATCAAATCCCTCCCATATAACTCCTGAATCACTCTAAATGGTTTTTGGTATAAAGAAATTGATAAGGGACGCCAAAAAGGTGACAAAAAGAGGCCAAAAAGTCTATAAATAGAAGTTGGCAACTCATTATCACCATTGTTGATTTGGAAATTGACTCTAGAGCCAAAAGACCCCCTTTGCTAAAAATGATGATTCTGGGAGCTACAGTGGATGAAACGAACTTCCGCTTGGACCAAGTAAGTACAAACTCCCCTATCTAGCTATTTAATTATTCAATTTTGCATTTGATTTCATTTTTTGGGTGGGTGTCGACCTTTAAAAGGTTGGCCCTAGGTCCACGTGGCCTGTCCAGAGACAGCCCGCATGTACACTCAAGTAGAGTAAAGACTGCCCGCGTGTACACACGACTGTAGCCTCTACAACACGCGTGGACCCCCTTTTATTGTCAAAAAGAACTAAAGAGAAAGCACTGACCCTCCTGAACCTGGTTGTGTTGGCAGGATCTATGTCCAATGGAGGGAAAGGGAGCATGAAGAAATCAGTGAGTTGGTCGCAGGAGATCCGAATGTCATGGCTGTGTTGATGCAATGTGGTTTACTTAAGTTATTCCAGTGTCCATTTATGCAAGCGCAACCAAGGCTACTGAATGCCTTGATTGACTACTGGAACCCTGATGCAGAGGCCTTCATGCTAGAGGGGCAATCACTAGTGCCCACCACCGAGAATATCTACCTTTTTACTGGCCTCTCAAGGAGAGGGGAACCAGTCAATTTCAGGATGTTTCCTGCGGGGCCGCATAACATAGCGGAACTGATAGTCGAGCATTGTGAGGCTGGGATAAACCATGTGAGCTCCTAGGTGCCTATAAGTAAGATTACTAACCTATCGTTGCAAGTGATATTATTGCTTATTGGGCGGATTACCGGTTCAGCGGCCTTGCATCAGGCATCTCGCGCACAGATGAACTATGTTATCCAGTGCTTGAATGCACATATTTTTGACTAGAGTACCACACTACTGGAGTGTATGAAGAGGCAATTGACAGGTTGTCGTCAACGGACACAAAGGAATTTCGAGTTCGGGACGATTTTGTGTTCATTCTTCTTTGAGAGAGTTTCGATCTTTAGTCCTCGGGAAGTGGTACAAGGACATCAAGACTCTTTTCTCGTAGTATGTAGATGGGCAATATTACTATCGCGACAGGGTGGTGGAAGGACCAATGAGTCCTTCGATGATGAATTCTTTGCGTGGCTATCATGGCAGATCCCTGTGATCGAGGATTACCCATATGCAGGGATAGATTTTTATAGAGATCCTGAGATACCCATGCCTCCTGGTGAGGAGCGAGGGGAGATCGGTAAGTCTCCACCTTTGTAGTTTTTTTGTTTTTTTTGTATGTGTAATTCTTATGTCATTTTGGTTATATATATCATTTTTTTTTATATGCTAGAGTATTTGACGGGTATACATTTGTTGCATGCAGATGTGGGACCCGTGCAACCTGCCGATTATGCATGGAACAGGCGTCGTCCTCGGCCAGAAGCCGCAGCTGTTGCCAGGGGACCAGCAGTAGCAAGGAACCTCCTAGCTAGGGAGGCTGAGAGGGTCCTTAGATGATTTGAGCGGAACTTCACTGCACTCACTCACATAGTCCCGATGGCAGAGATAGAGGACTTGTCGCCATCCATGCAGCCTCATGCAGTGGGGGCACCTCAGACGTGGGTCCAATTGTTTAGGTGTTTAGCCCATGTTTTGGACTATTATAACAGGGCCCATAGGCCCTGAACCTGTTTAGACTTTTTACGTGCCACGAGCACTACTTGTATATATTATTTGAGGGCATAAGCCCTGTGACTCGTTATTAGTCCTATTTTTGAGACGCTTGCGTCCATCTATGTACTCTGGTTATTTTATGATGTTATATATGTTTTTTTTTATCTTTTGTGTCTTATAGATCATGTGTGCAAAAATGTATTTACATTCTTATGTCGATGTTCTTTCATATGTGTGCAAGATGCCAATCTAAAATATGATTAGCTAGAGTATCTGTAATTTGGTTTAATCTCCTAGGAACATGAAAATATGTAATATAATCAAAGTTTCATTCTAAGAGACGTACCCTAAGGAATCGTCGTTGTAAAGTTGGATCATGAACCTGGTATACTCTCTTTAGTTGTGACACAACCAGTTGAGCATCGAGATAGACCCAGAGATGAGAGATACCCAATGACAAAGCGTCACAAAGCAACTCAATAACTGCACTATACTTGCTGACATTATTTGTGGTGTCACCTAAGCATATACCTCCGGAAGATAACAACTAGCCCTGAGGTGTAAAGATTACCCAAGCTGCGGAAGCAAGCCTCTGAGTGTGTCAACTGACACCGTCTGCATACCCAACGAACACCTCATAATCACTTGAAATCTGTCATATTGATGAAAGATAACATCAACGACATGTCCATAACACTTAAAAGAAACTAAAAAGTAATAGTACAAAGACTATACATATGTTACAAAAAGTTACCCACAGTGACCTGCCTATGAGTAATACTTCTTGAGGTAGAGCCCATTTCTAGGCTCCGCCAAAGAATTCCCTTCAAAATCAACCAAACGATAAGCCCCCTTTTTTAATACCTCTTTTATAATGAAGGGTCCGAACCACATGGGTTTGAATTTTCCTGCCCCCAGGGGGTCCTTATCTTGGTCATAGACCAGGAGAAGGTCACCTTCAGAGAAAATCCAAGGACGAACAGACCTATCATACTGACACTTTACCTTATGTTTGTGAGCCTCGTTGGCCAGGGCCACATCATGACGCTGCTCATTGAGCTGCTCAAGGTGTACTAATTGTTCTTCAAGTGGAGAAGTGTTTGGCAATAATTGTACTGCCAATTTTAGATATGGGATCTGACATTCGATGGGAAAGATTGCCTCCAACCCGTAAACGAGTTGAAAAGGTGAGAAACCGGTTGCAGTCTTAACAGATGTTCAGTAAGCCCATAATGTTGAGTATAACATCAAATGCCAATTTGACCTGGCTGAGTTGATAGTTCGTTGTAGAATAGTCTTAATAGTTTTGTTTACAGCTTCCACCTACCCATTGGCTTGGGGGTAGTAGGGTGATGAATGCTCTTGCCGTAACCCAAGCTTTGATGTTAATTCAATCATTGTTTGGTTCTGAAAGTGACTGCCATGGTCAGTAACAATCTCTCTCGGGATGTCGAATCTTTCTATGATATGGTTGAATAAAAAGAGAGTTGCAGTCTCTCCATCATCTTTAAACGTTGGCAGAGCTTCGACCCACTTAGTGAAGTAGTCTACAACTACGATGATATAGCGGTTCCCCCTTGTTGACGGGGGGTTGCACGTAGTGTAATCAATCCCCCACTTGGTGAAGGGACCAACTGTGATGACAGGAAACATAGGAGTGGGATGTGCCCTCATCTTTCGAGAGAAGATTTGGCATGGATGGCACTTCTTGATTGATTCTATACAATCTTTGATAAGTGTCGGCTAGAAGTAACCTACTCATAGAATATTTTGGGTTGTTGCCAACCCAGACAAATGACCACCACAAGCTCCGGTATGGCAATCGTTGAGCACGATGACTTCCTCTTCATGTGTGAGACATCAACATAAGATGCAGTCTACACCTATCCGATACAACGTATCATTGAGTATGAGATAATTCTTAGCCTGATGGCGTATACGCCAACACTCATCACGAGAAGCAGAAGTGGGGCACTTCAAAGTCTGGAGATAGATAAGTATATCTCCGTACCAAGGATCTGAAGATGTGATCAAAAACATATCTCCCCGGATAGGTGATTCTTCAAGCACAACGTCACCTGACTCGACTGGAAGTTCCAAAATAAGCTCTGCGAAGACCAGTGACTTTTTGGACTTTGCTGAAATGAAGTCTAAGTCAAATTCCTGGAGGATGACTATCCATCTACTGATTTTTCTGCCTATAACCCGTCGTTTCAACATGTACTAGAATGGATTCATGACAGCAATGACGGTGGTCTTGCGAAACAGAACATAATGACGGAACCGTTGAACAGCATGAGTTGCTGCCAACGCAAGTTTTTCGATATGAGAATACTTAAGTTCCAGTCCTACGAGGCCTTGGCTCAGGTAATAGATCACGTATTCTAAGAAAAAATCATCTTCCTGAACTAAAACCATGCCAATGGTTGACTCTGCGGCAGCCAGATATAATAAGAAATATTTGTTATAGTTAGGTGGTTGTAGCAGAGGCACGGTTGTGAGGGCGTGTTTTAATGCATCGAAAGAGCGTCGAGTGGATTCCTCCTAGTAAAAAAGAACGTCTTTCTTTAGTAGGCGCATAAATCCCTTGGTGATTTTAGCATAGTTGGCAATGAAGCATCGTAAAAAGTTTTCCTTGCCTTGTAGACTCTGAAGTTGAAGAACTGTGCATGGGGGGGGCAACTGGATTATTGCCTCCACCTTGAGAGGATCGACCATGATCCCTGTTGTTGATACGATGAAACCTAACAAACGTCCTAACGTTACACAGAAGCTGCACTTGTTTATATTCAAGCGAATCTGAAAGTAGTGACAACGTTCGAAGATAAGTCTAAGGTGTGTGGGATGATCCGTTCTCTTGCGAGATCATGATGCTAAATCATCTAGATAGGCCTCGACTATATGCTTGAGATTGTGAAAGGAAAAAGACATGGCCCGCTGGAATGTGGCTCCAGCATTTTTAAGACCAAAAGGCATCTTACGATATGCGAATGTACCCCACGGACAAATGAATGTCGTTTTGTGTTGGTCTTCGGGTTTGATTTGGATTTGATTGTATCCCGAAAAACCATCCATGAAAGAAAAGGCTTCGCAACCAACACATTCATCAATGATCTGGTCGATGAATGGTGTTGGAAAATTATCTTTGGGACACGCCTTGTTCAAATGACGGAAATCAGTACATACACGAATCGTGCCTTGTTTTTTATTGACCAACACGGGATTGGACACTCATTGAGTCAAATGGATAGGATAAATAAAACCTGCCTTTAGCAATTTCTCAACCTCAATCTTGAAGGCTGTTGCTTTCTTGGGATTAACTGGATGAAGTTTCTATCGAACAGGCTTGGCATCAGGATACGTTGTGATTTCATCTTCAACTATTTTTGGATCGATACATGACATTTCCTCATAAGACCAGGAAAAAACGTCGCGGAATTATTTGAAAAGATCCATGTAAATTTGAATCTCTTCGGGGGAGCAATCCGCTCCGACGAAGATGTTCTCCACAGTGCCAGGGTTTCAAGAGATGTTGATTGGTATAGTTTCATCGATAGTTTCCATATTGCCCTCAGCATAAATTTCATGTGTAGCTAAGATATTAATAGGACACGGTTGATCTCCCATCATGGTCACGGTGAATTCTCCTACTTCGATTCGGCTTAACTCTGGGAGAAAATTTGATCTGTGATGAAGATCTTCCCAAGGTTTGTCCGGACTAGTCATTGCTTCGATTACTGCTTCATCAGAAGGCAAGACTAACTCTAACGAATTGATGTTAGCGAGAGAACCTTGAGACCAAATAGGCTCTAGAAGTGGATCTAACTCTTGTGTAGGAGTCAGATCGGTGTTAGCTAAAGCTTGATGGACTAAAGAGTATGCTACTTCAACGACAGACAAGGGCATGGACATGCCTAGGTGCCTTGTCTCATCCATCACGGCCGATGGGGAAGGAAGGATCCATGGATCCTCGAAGTAAGTCGTGCGGAACGATGAAACTTGAAAAATCTCAACCTTATGGTGGTTAGATATAAATTTGATATCGTCGTGAGGAGGTGGGTAATCAAAGGTACCCATCAAAGATGGGCACAAACCAAATCATACGTTGATGACACTTGGTTGAGGATTATCAATTAGTGGGACTGTGGATGCCCCCAAAGCTGGGTCAGGTCTAGAGAAAGACAATTGATCGATGGTCACTATCCGGCCCTCGTGTGGAAACAACAAGACCCGAAAAACTATAGCAACCATAGCTTGCATAGCATAAGTCCAACTATGTCCTAAAAAGAGGTTATAGTTGAGGGGAGCATCGACTACCTCTACTTCGACACACACGGTCTTCCCTCCTAACTGCACGGGGAAAGAAGGAACGATGCCATGTGGTCGGAACGAATGACCATCAAAAGCAGTGAGGAGAGTAGGTGATGGAGACAAAATGGGCTGGCCAATGGCCTTCCAACATGCCAATGACATAACGCATGTCAAGGTGCCCTCATTGACCACCGTGTGAAAAATATTTTGAGTAAAAATTTTTGTGGGGTAAGCCACTACTATATGAAATGCTACATGGTAAGGCAAAGGTTTTAAGTCGGTTGTATCTAACATGATGGTACCCGGACTACAAGTCTCAGTAGAGCCCAAAGAGGTTAACAAGGCTTTCCTCTAAGTAGGGTATCTTTGGAGGACCTCCAAAGCAGACATCGCACAAGGGGCTTGTGATAAATCTTCCACCACGGAGTAGTTTTGGTCGGCCCTTGCATTTGGGTTATGAGAAGCTTTTTTAAATGCACCTTTGGGAATGCATGCCATTGTTTCTCCCAACGTCTTCTCAATCTATAGAGGAAGAGATGGGAAGTCATCTTCTTTACCCTTCTTAGAAGCGCTTGGTTTACTATAGTCGTGCACTCTAGTCGATATGAAAGCATCACCCCTAACCATATATACGTTCGCGGATGAGGGATTATTCGAAGGCAGGTAGGTTTCTTGGTTGCCCCCTTCCGTTGTTGCAGAGGCTTGAGTTAGATTTTGCCCATGTTGAAAGGGATTAGTCAACACTGCTTGTTGTTGTTGTGTGACAAACTTTTGGGCCTCTGCAAGTTGAGGACATAGATGGGTCGGGTGGTCTTCCACACACAAGTTGCAAGGATACCTTGCCTTCCATTTTTCAGTGTTGTCCCCGCCAGCATTATCGTTGGGTTTTTTATCCCCCTTACCCTTCTTTCGTTGTTTTTTCTTCCCTTCAGGATGTTGGGTGGCCTTCGGGTTAGTCGACTCAACTATGTGTACTTTCGACATTTGGGTAGGGGGAGTAGCCAAAGCAGTAGTTTGGCTGGCCGCTGTGTGTTGTATGGATAACTATTGCAACTTCTTTGTCAATTGCTCAGTGGGCTTGGTTTTTGTTGAACCGACAATACCATCGGCATGCGGTCCAGCTCTCTATCTATTTTTATCCAATATTGAATGTGGTGCATCTGGCAATATGTTATATAATAAACCGGATTGAGAATAGATGAGCTCAAACTGTTGAGCCCTCATGATGGCGTCTTCTTTAGAGAAAACTCTGGATGTTGCGACATCTTTGGAAAATTGCGGGACCAAAGACTTAAGGAACCACTCAAGCAGGAATGTTGGTGGGACTGGTACTTTGATTAAACTCTTTCAGCGTCTCCATTCTCGGGTGTGTTTAGAGATATGGTTTGTTGTTGTCTGTTCGAAATTAGCGAGCATCTTTGTGCCAGCGTCGTATCTCACAGATAACTGGAAATGGTTAAGGAAAGCCATCATCAGTTCACCAAAAGAAGAGTATCTTGAGCGATCGAGCTCAATGTACCATTTCTCGACACTCCCAATGAGAGTACGTTGAAACAATCACAACTGTAGGAAGTCATCTTTCAATGAGTTAGATGAGCACCAAAGATGAAAGGTAGTCACATGATCTCCTGGATCTTCATTAGGCTTGGCTTCGAACTTTGGAATGTCCGAAGGCAACTTCGTTGGCATAGGAGGCCAACGCAGATCGTGACAAATAGGGTCATTCAACAACCTTGTCAAATCTGGCAAGTGTAAAGTCACCAGGAACGGTAATTTGGGTTGCTGCTGATAACCTGGGAAAAAGGGACCTGGAGTTTCACTGGCACCAGGTTGCCAGGAAAAGTTTGGCTATTGGCCCGGATTCTGGTAGAAACCATGGCCCTGGCCAGCGTAAGGATTTTGCATATGTGGAGACATCATCGGCTAATTTCCCAAATAGGACATAGATTGTTGGGCATGCATTGTATTCGAAGGACTTTGGGAAGGATTACCCCATGCCGGTCCCATGGGGATAGGCATAGTAGTTTGTCCAGGGTTCCATTGATTGTGGAAAGAATTACCCCAGATCGGCATTCCGGAGGAGGGAACGGATCCTTGCCCTGAATTCCAAGGTCCTGCTAAGTTTGACCCCTGTGTAGGAATAGTACCCTGCACAGGAGTAGATTGTCCAAAAATTGGGTTGCCCCCAGTTGGGAAATTAGTTGACGAGAAGGTGTTGTTACCAAACATTTTGTTCCAAGAAAATGGTGTCGAACCTACCAGCATACTATGTGAAGGTGATCCTTCACTCCTCGCTCCAAATAAACTATTGTGTGTAGGTTTCCCGGTGGATTGCTAATGCGAGCCACCGAGTGAAGGGGACGAAGGAGGGATGTGACCTCCTCCGTAAGGAAAAGTCTTAAAAGGGACAGGAGTGCCCCCCATGTGACCTTGTAGAGGAGCACTAGAGCTCCCTTTCCCCAGACCTAAAGTCTGTAAAGTGGAGTAGGAAAGTATAGGACTTGTACCCGAACTAGGCATCCCGTATGAGAACGGAGGGCCTATCGCACTAGGTGTGAAAGGGGTTGTGGCTACAACCAAAGACGGGTTTGGACCACTGTGCGAAGTAGTTGCAGTCGAGGCCATGGTGGCTCGGACCAACGACGGTAGGTTAGGAGATGACGACTCTCTTGTGATGACAACCGTGGTGGGAATTGAAGAATTCCCAGAAGGAGTAACAACATTTGTTTCCATTGCTGTGTGTGACACTGTCTGGCACTCGTAAAATTGAATTGGTACAATGAAAGGTACCAAGAGATCAGTGGTTGGGGTTTCAACCAAGCCAAGAGTGGTTGCTTCAAGGTCCAAAAAGGTCAATTCTTCCAGGAGTTGTTCGGGCACAATGGTTTGTAACCCGGTCACTTCAAAAGACCTTTGTTGGTCTAGCTTCCACCTTAATGGTGGCGAGGGTGGCTCCAGTGTAACCGGCGACAGGCCAAGAAGCCTTCGTGACTAGTGGAGCTCGATATCCTCCACTATGTGAGAAGATCCAAGACATTCTAAGGTAGTCTAAATGCTCAAAAGTAACACCCACTACAAAAGAATCCCTAGAAGATAAGACAAGCAAACACTAAATTAATTGGAAGAACAGTTACAACAGCCAACACTAGAGAAACTTACCAGTGCAAGTGAAACTAGAACATGGAAGCACCCTCCGGGTATACTCTGCAAAGCATGGCCCGATGTCTATCCTAGGTACCATGGTATACCCCTGCAGTATGTCCCTAACAAATATTGGTAACTAGGTTGCTAGCACACGAATAGTCACCGGGCGGGTACAGTCGAAAGTCAGGTAGACTACAATGAGCAGGGTATCGAGCCCAAAATCTGTCAAGGGTATCGAGAGAAAATGGTCTAGAAGACAACTGAGGACCTCAAACAGATTCGAGACCCACGAATCCCTCTGGCAAATGCAAATGAAGGAATCCCAAAACAATCCCCCTATATGTGTTCTCCACTATGATTGGTCCGGCTTTGGAGGGGTTATCTCCGCTACCTTTCTGCATGCGACCTCGCGTTTATCCCCTGTGTTAGAGGGGGGTCCCAGATAACTTCCACGAAACTGGACTTAGACACTCCCTATCTCAGACTCCAATGTTTGATTTTAAATGGCCTTGAAGAGTTTCCTCTCCAACCTAATCCAAGGCCCTAGTCCTGAACTAGTTTGTGAACCCTATAAACATAAAAGTCTAGTATATTTTAAATTTAACGTTACTTTTATGGCTTTGTCTTACATCAAGGGGTATGAGGGTGAAACTGATGATGTGTAAAATATGAAAGAAAAAAATGAATGAAAAAGTTGGAAACAAAACTTTTACTGAATGCAAAATTTCAACAACTTTTCTAAAGAAATATTTTTTATTTTTTTTAAGATTTTGGACAGCAAACTCAAAGGAATTTCACTCGACTATGAGCTACTTATAATCTAAGTGAACTGCAAAAACTTATGAAATAAAAGACTTTTCCCTAGCTAATGATGCAGAAACACACTCTTCAACCAAAGAAGAAAATGAAAAGAGATTTTTTTTTAATTTAAATGCTAGTAAAGCAAGAAAGGGAAAATACCGACAAGCAAAAGACCAAGAAAAAAAATTCTGGCCTAAATCGCAGATCGCAAAGAATCAGATTTAAAAATCACACAATAGCAATTGTAAAAACAATGACTCTCACATTTGTCTAAAAACCGTAAATTTTTTTATTTTTCTGACAACATTTTAAATGAGGAAAAGCAATCTAAGGGTAAAATTAATCCTAAGCTACTGACTGTTCAAACAGAGATTCAAATACCTGAGAGGAATAATTCTTATCAAGGGAAAGGATGATTGTCTTACCCTTAACAAAAAGTATCATGTACAAGCACGCGAATGTTACTCAAACAGCATGCGTGCGAATGCGCGCTGAACAGAGACAGAGGGTGTGTACACATGGGCTGACCTTGTACAGGCCGTGTGTATATCTAAACTCTAAGAAAAAATGAAAACAGACAGACCAAACCAGGAAGAGACCACTGATATTGATAACCAAGATCCCTTGAAGGCTTGGATACTCTTTCTAACAAAAAAACAAATAATGCAAGGAAAAAATAATAAGGCAAAAACAATCTGAGATAAGACTGTTAGCACACAAGACTCAGACAAAATTCCAGAAAACCCCCTGAGAATGTGTGATTCTGACAGGGAAGAAGAGGACTACCTTTGAGGTTCTCTGAACTCCTACACGCTACTGCTACCTCTACAACTAGCGTTCACACGTGGGCTATAAGAGGATAGGGCACGGATAGACGCGTACAGGCCTTGTGCATGCCGCGTGTACCTCTGTGGGTCCCAAAAAACACAGTCAAGAAAAAATCAGGGAAAGATGGTATGGAAAACCAAACTCCCTGCTAGCTCAGACTTTACAGAAACAAAAAGAAAATACAAGCAAGAAAAACTAGT
>ML778746.1:1096417-1109212 GCA_009831015.1 Picea engelmannii
ACATATCGTAGTCCCTGTGGTTCCCGATATGACCCCCAGAGCATGTATTCCTTTACTCACCAAAGGTTGAACATCGGCGAGCTTAAAGACCCAAGAAGTGAATATCGACTCTTCAGATAATGTATCCTATGAATAGTCGACAAGTGGAAGATAACCATTCATTCCATCTGACCCACACGAAAGGTTCATAAATGAAAAATATTTTTGGGAGGGTAACCATATCGGAACACCAAACCCTACTACAAATAAATCTTGCAGAACCCCTCATCTAGATGTGATATGTGTGAATGGTCATTATGATGCCAATACATATGTTTGAATACATGGATTTCTTTTCTTGCGTTTCAAAGATAAGAACTTGGTCAGATAATTAGAGAAGTATTGTAAAAGTTATGATCATTTTACATTCACCACCTCAAACCATAGCCACACAAAATAACTACATTGAAAGTGAGTTATTTATTTAAAACCCTAGTTCTATTTTTGGGTTATAGTAAGCAAGTTGTATTTTACAGAAAAATACAATGGTATTACTATTGAAGAATACATCAAAGAAGTGAAGTATATATGAGAAACGAATTGGAAAAACAGGCTATGCATATGTTTAAAATATTACGCTGCTAAATGGAGGAATTTTCTTAACTTGAACAAGATAAAGGTACTTTCAAATGAAGTATATGGATGAATATTTTTAGATAGGTGGTCTCATGTAGAAGAAGGATAAAGAGAGCACCAAGGTTTTTTTTTATGCACAAACTTCCTATTATAGGTTCATAGATGTATTCAATAGGAAAATGTCATTATTTCTATAAACCCTAGTAGCAAGCATATTTTCACCAATGTTAACTTGGATAAAAGATTATAAGTCCCCACAAATCATATTCAAAGCACACAGGTTGAGGGTGAGAAGTTCAAACTTTTAAATATTTGAAGATTACTATGGATAAACATGTGTTGCATTCATATTTTCATGCTATAGATATGTATGATGTAGATATTATTCTTAGATATCCTTGGATGGGCTAAGTTGGTACAGTTAATATGAATTTGAAAAAGAATTTTTTGAAGTTTTTCTACAAGAAAATAAAATTACATTGCAGGATATTTTTCTTACTAAACAAGAAGGGCCCAAGGGGGGCATATGAAGAAGTCCTTTCATATAAATTATTTGTAGTACCCATAGGTGCATTGGATGAAGATTCTAAGGTTGAATAAGAAGAATAAGCTACCGAAGAACATGAAGAAAATCCCCAAGAAGGGCATAAAAATGGGGAAGAAGATGAGGAGTTAAATTAGTCAAAGGAACCACATGTTGAAGAGTAAAAAAAAAGAATTGATAGATAAGTTTTTTGTATATCGCCACCCACACCACTTGGAGAAACAATAGTAGTCAAGGAAAGGGCATGAGTGTCAACAAACTTACTATGGATCAACATGGAACCAGAAATAAAACTACTATGGAGGCAAAGAGAGGACTAAAAAAATGCATGGAGATATCAAAGTCACAACAAAGACATAGAACCCAAAGAGAAACCATAATCAAGATCGAGGAAGAAATTCCACAGTTGGACCCCATGTCCACATTTCACTAGGATGGATAGATGTTCATGCATGGTATTAGTTGACTACATTGTTTAATAGGTCATATTATATGGAGTCATCTCATGTTTCGAGAATGAAACATGTGAAGTGGGGTGGAATGTAATGTACCTAGGGAGGATAATATGGGGTACCTAGGGAGGTACCCAAGGGGATAATGAATGTAATGTGGCCATAATCATGGAATATGCCCAGTTGGTAGTTGAAGGGTAATAAATAGGTCCACTAGGTAGGTAAGAGGAAATAATATAATAATAAGGGGAAGTTGGCATAGACCCCTAGGAATACTCTTGAGAAAGTATAAATACACGAGTATCATTATATTGGATATGTTGGATTAATTGTATTATAGCAAGCATGGCTTGTGGAGTGATTCATGTTAGGGTATTTAGACACTTAGGAGTTAGTTAAGATCTACTTGGTCTAATGTGTCGTTAGGTAAAAGTGTGTTTCTTTAGTATGCATCTATAGTTAGGAAATCTGATGGTCACGATATGTTCCCAACATAGAGTGCTCTGATGGTTCATTTTCTCTTCGATCTTAATGACCATTGATCCATGGCTTAACACCCGATTGTTCCATGATCTCTATTTAAAGAGAATGGAGGGTCATTTGTCGATGATCGATTGTGAGAAACTCTCTTGTAAAATCTCTCTGTAATCTTTTTATTTTTCATTAATAAACTACTCCAAGTGGCCCTGTTGGTTGGGGCTGTGGATGTTTCCCCATAGGGGTTTTACCACGTGAAAAAATTGGTGTGTTGATCTTTGATCTAGTTATGTGAGTGGTTACTGAAGGTGTTCGTCCTCTGCTGGAATACATGTGTTGTCGAACATGGTATCAAATCTTGTTTGAAGACTCGCTCTTGTTGTAGATTGAGATCGTGAAGTCGATTGCCTCATCTCCATTTTTTGTCATTTACGTACATTTCTGGGCTGAGAGTACTTTTACATTGCGTCTGGAGCGCTCGTTTCAGTAAAGAACACTTTTCGTTTCACTCGAAAAGGTTTCCATTTTCCCAAGATATGGCCATTTCAGTCAGATCTGGAGGTATAAAGCCTGAATACCCATTTTTTTAATTTTTGCAAAGTATCATTTTGGTTTTATTTCGGTTTTGTATTATTTATTTCCGGGTTGCTACTCTTTTAGATCTATTTATGCTCTTTTCCCTGCGCCCTGTGCGATCTCGGCAAATCAGAAGCTGATAGGAAAAGGTGCATCTTCTGAGTAAGCTAACCGAGATCTAATCCTTGTTGTCATCGAGAAGCGAAATTTTTTTCTTATGTGAAAAGAGTTTTTTTTAGCATGCTCTCCAAGGCCGTCAACATCAACAACAACAACCCCAATCCTCTTCCTAAAAAACACAATATGTTTTGCTAGACCATTTGGTTAAAAATTGCCTTATTAAGTTAGAGGTCTTGAGTTCAAGTCTCTCTTTTGTTACTTTTTCTTGAAAAAGTTCATGCTAAAATTGTAAAATGTATTTCACTTCAAGTATAATAGTGAATCACTATAAGTAGTTTTAATATTTTATTTTAGAGTTATTTATTTTGCACGCAGATTTTCTTTTATAAAGTAACTTCATTGTAAAAGTGATCCCCACTTCTCTTTATAAAAGTGGGTCACTTCATAAAGCAACTTACACTATCACATGGTCCTTTGGTTACCATTTATGTTTTTTTTTAAAAGAGCACAAATCTCACATCCGAAGTCCGTTTTCAGTGCCGTTTGTTTTTAAAACCGCATAACTTTTCGAGATCTTTCCATTCAGATCATCAGTTTCAGTTTTTAAATCCATATTATCTGCATATTTAATATGGCTTCTACAAGTAATCTCTTGTTTACCAGCACCAACTACTTACAATGGAAATCTCATATGGAAGATTTATTAAGAAGTAAAGGTTTGTACTGGATTACCTTGGGAAAGGAAAAAGTACCCACTAATGATGATAAGAAAGTAAAATGGAATAATAGGAGTGATGAAGCACGTGGACTAATCAGAATGTCCATCTCTCCTAAATTAAGGTTCCACCTTAAAGAAATTGATGACCCCGAAGAAGCTTTGGAAAAGATTGAATCTGTGTTTGGGAAGCTCAATATTATTCGAGCACAACAGTTAGAAAATCAAGTATTGACCTTAAGTCCAAGTGATTTTTCATGCCTTGGAGACTATCTATCTAAGTTTAAAACACTTAGAATTTTATGTGAAGAATGTGAGATAAAAATGGAGGAAGAGCGTTGCATCTATCTTATTCTTTCTAAGTTAGGTAGTGCATATTTTTTGTTTGTATCTACCTTTTATGCCATGGCAAAGGCTCTAGAGAACGCTTATGAAAAACCCACTCTTGAGTCCTTTTGTGCTGCTTTGATTAGAGAGGAAGATAAGCCTGTACAACTTGGAGTGATCAGCACTGTAGGTACCTCCAACAAAGCCTTAGTTTCCCAGCAGAAAGATAAACCCCAAGTAAATCAAGAAGCAACATCCTCTCTACAACAACAAGCAACATAAAGGTCCCAAACCCACTCAGACAACTTTAACTCCTAATGGTGACAAAGGAGAAAAATATAAAAATAAGAAGATTGACAAACATTGCAACTTTTGTGATAAAGATGGTCATGATGAGTCCAAATGTTTCAAGAAGATGGAAGCTTTAGAAGCAACGATGAAGAAGCACAACATCAGTAATGATTCTACTTCTTCTTCTTCTGGACATGCACTTTCTGCTTCTGGTTTCTCCTTCAATACAACTTCTACTTCTTCTTCTAATGAGTGGCTTATTGATTCTGGAGAATCTTATCATATGGCCAAGGATAAAGACATATTTTCTTCTCTAAATGAATGTAACACCAAGAAAATATTTGTTAGTGATGATAGATCTCTAGTGTTGTAGGATATGGAACGGTTCCAGTAGATAATGTTCATTTCAATGATGTAGTATGTGTTCCAAGTCTTTCTTGTAACCTTCTATCAGTATTTCAAATCACTCATTCAGGTGAAGGTAAAACCATAGAGTTTTCACCTCACCAAGTTGTAATCAGATTGCAGATCTCACAAGGCTTCAAATTGCCGAAAACTGTAAGCGAGCATAACTCAGGGAGTTGCAGTGAAAAGCTGAGAACTATATTTTAAAGGCAATAGTCAGACGTGTTTATTAGCAGTGACGGTGCCATCTGTCGACAATCATGAAGTGACAAGATCAAGAATTCTCCACCGCGTGGGAAATTTTGTGGAATTTATGTTCCCTCTAAAGATGAGTGTGAATAATGATCACTTTTTTACATGATATTCTAAACTATTGTAAAATGTCATGAAATACTACCACTTTAGCTTTTAAATTTATATTTTACAATTTTAGTTGGCCACCAATAATATCAACATATAATGTGACCATCAAATGTATTGCCGAGATGATTGAATCGCAGGAAGGTGCATTAGATTGCTGCGAACTACATTACTAAGGCAGCAGTCGACTCGTTTATTAGCAGTGACAGTGCCATCTGTCGACTCCGCCGCCTTCGAAAATTTGTAGAAATTATGTTCCGTCAAAAGATGGAGGATTTATCAATCCTTTGTCCACATTCATGAACTGACAAGTTGTGGGAATATTGTGGCAATATTGCTGCCAGCATAAAGATGAAGGCTTTATCGACCCCTCGGATAAGTTGTGAACAATCACCAAATGATATGGTCAAGAAATTTTGTAGGTATCCATAAATTTTGTTTTGACTTAAAAAAGTGTGGATAATGATCACTCTTTTTTATATGCGTTCTGGACACGTAATTAGGATATGATATTCTAAAATATTACGTGTATAGGTGTATTGAAAAGGGTATGAATTAATTCTCTTTTATTTATTCATTCTAGGTGTATTGAAAAGGGTGTGAATTAATTCTCTTTTATTTATTCATTCATAATCACAAATGTGATTTAGATGTGATTTATGTGGACAACATTTCATAAGTTTTGAATATTTTTTAGTGGTCACAATAAATAAAAAGTTGAGATATCAATTATTAACTTTTTTTTTTTTATGATAAAATATGTTTGTTTGTCATTAAAAATGGTAATTAAAGTGATTAGTATAATAATGATCTATTTACTTTAAGTTTAGATTAATTTTTCGTGTTTCGTTTTTCTTTTTCTTTTTAGATCTTTTACTAATTTTTTTAACTATTAGTGAGTGAGTGGAGTGCACTCCCCTTCCCTTCTTTACCAAGTGTTGTGTTCGTGGGTGTTGTAGTCTCCTTAGAAGGTGGAGTACTATGAAGAACAGTCTCCTTAGTAGGTGGACTGTTGTGGAGCGTGGTCTCCTTTGCCGGTGGAGCCCTTTGGAGAGCTGTGGGTTTTTCAATGTGCATGCCACACATTTTCTTTACCTTCAAATTATAAATATTCAAGCCAACATATCAGACCTAGGTTTAGAAAGGAGTTTACATTATTCGTGCTTTGTTTCCAGGTATAGTTCTATTGATTGTTCATCCTTTATTTAGAAATGCTTATTGATTAATCAGCGTAATTAAGTGGTAAGTCTTTGGGGCTAAATTGGACCAAAATGGCATAGTGAAGGAATAGTCACTTGTAGGGTTAGGGCATAGTATCATGTGCTCTCGACATTAATGGATGAGTACTGACCCAAATTAAGTCAGGTTACAGATTCCTTCTTCGTGTTCAAAAACATTCAAATGCACCCGTGTTAATGAATTTCTTTTGGAGTAAAGTGTTGTAGACCGTTATGCTGAAGAACACCTTATTGCCAAAGTTCTATTTCAATTCTCTCCACTGAAATCGCATTTTTGCAAATTCTTCGCTTATTTATTCGCATCCAACAGGAAAAACAATGTTGAAATCACAACAACAATATGGTGGGGATACCTAGTCCAATCTGTAACCAATGGTACACAGAACTGTAGTCTCAATTTTGACAAGCTTTCTGACCGAAAATTCAAGAAAGCCAGGAAGGATATATTCATACACATTCCAATCCATGCAATGAAAACAATGATCAAATAATATTATAAAAGGAAGCATAGTCGAATGCACAATTGGCTTTGACTACCTGCTAACAACAACAAAGTAAGCCCTTTTGAAATGGGTATAAACGAGATAACTTTTTTAATTTTAGGGTAAAACTAGAAACAACCACATTTATGTAAAAAGTGGTTGATATACGTCGATCGACGTTATTTTCCACATTTTTAAATTAATGGCGATCGACGTATATCAACCACTTTTTACATAAATGTGGTTGTTGCTAGTTGACAACCAACATGCCTTGGGAATGACCATTAATATATTAATACATTTAATTAATATAATAATATAATATATAAATATCAATTTAATATATAATTTAAAATGTATAAATTAAAGTATTAATGATTGATAAATGTATTAAAGTATTAATATATAAATGTAACATACTAATTGAATGATAGATTATAATGTAATGTATTAATGTATTTAGTAATACATTACATTAATGTATAATGTATTAATTATTACAGTAATGTAAATATAATACATTAAAGTATTAATGTATAATATATTAATGTTTTATAAATTAACTTATTATAAATTAATTTATAATATATTAATGTGTAATATATTAATATATGAAAGTGCTCATACATTGATATATTGATATGTGTGATGTAACATTAATTTAATATATAATAAACATTTATAAATTAAAGTATTAATTTATATTAGTGTAATGTAACATATTAAATGATTGATATATTAATAATGTAATGTATTAATTAATTAATATATTGATAAGGTAATAATAATACACTAATAAATTAATACATTAAATACATTAATAAATGCATTAAATGCATAAAAAAAAATAGATTACTAAAGTATTAATACACTAATAAAGCACTAATAAAGTAATACATTATTACATTAATTAATGTAACATGATAAACTATTAATACATTATTGTTAATACATTATTACATTGTTGTAATATATAAATTAAAGTATTAATGCATTATGCATAATGTAACATATTAAATATTAATACATTAATAATGTAATGTATGAATTAATTAATACATTAATGCATTTTTAACTAATACATTGTTAAAGTATTAATAAAAAAATAAATTATTACATTAATAATACATTATTAAAGTAATAAAACATTAATAAAAATATTATTAAAGTATTAATACATTAATACATTTATTGAAAATGATTGTGGTTGATTATGGTGGACCATCATCATGGTTTCTTATGGTCATGACTATGAATGACATTCATGTATATTGTAATGTATTAATTTGATTAATTAATAAATTAATACATTTTTAATAAATACATTACTAAAGTAGTAACAAGGTATTATATTAATATAATGTATAAATTAAAGTATTCATTTACATCGGCGTATTTACATTGGGTTGTGTACATCAAATTGCGACAATAGGTTATCTTTGTTCTATTGTAACGTTTGGAAATGTCTATCACATTGCATTTGTCCCATTACAACGTTAATTTATGTTTGTTCAATTGCGATGTTCGTAATTGTCCGTCACATTGTGATGTGTGTATATGTTCGTCACAATGTGACATGCATATATGTTCGTTGCATTGTGATGTTACTATGTTTGGTAGATTGCATTGTTACTACGTTTGACACATTACGATGTTTGGAAATGTTTGTCACATTGGGGCATTTGTATATGTTTGTCACATTGTGATGTTACTATGCATGGTAGATGACAACTTTACTATGTTCAACACATTACGATGTTTGGAAATGTTTGTCACATTGCGACATCCATATATGATGGTCAAAATACGACATTACGATGTTTGTCACATTGGGACGTCAATTTATGTTCGTTTAATTACATTGTTCATAATTGTCCGTCACATTGTGATGTGCATATATGTTTGTCACAATGTGACATGCATATATGTCTGTTGCATTGTGATGTTACTATGTTTGGTAGATTGCATTGTTACTACGTTCAACACATTACGATGTTTGGAAATGTTTGTCACATTGGGGCGTTTGTATATATTTGTCACATTGTGATGTTACTATGCATGGTAGATGACAACTTTACTATGTTTGACACATTACGATGTTTGGAAATGTTTGTCACATTGCGACGTCCATATATGATGGTCAAAATACGACATTAGGATGTTTGTCACATTGGGACGACATGCCTATTTTCATCAGATTGTGACATCACTATATTTTGTAGATTGCAATGTTACCGTGTTCATAACATTGTGACGTTACAATGTTCGTCATATTGAAACACTATATTTTAATCACATTGCAATGTTATGTGTTTGTCACAATGCAAATTTACTATGTTTGGTAGATTTCAATGTTACTATGTTCAACACATTGCAAAATTTGGAATTTTTTGTCACATTGCGACTTTGCAATAAGTGCATCACAATGCGACATCAAAAAACGTTAATCACATTGCGATGATAAGATGATGTGAGACATAATGCGACGACATGCCTATCGACATCCATATATGTTGGATAGATTGCAACGTTTGGAAATCTTCATCACATTGCGACGTTTGGAAGTGTTTGTCACATTGTGACATTAGGATATGTACATCACATTGCAAGGCGAGGAAATGTTCATGATATTGCAATGGTAGGGCGATGTGGGACACATTCCAACCTATGTTTATGTTTGTTACATTGTGACGTTATTATCCACATTGTGACGACATGCCTATATTCGTCACATTGTGACATTACTATGTTTGGTAGATTGCAATGTTACTATGTTCAACACATTGCAAATTTAATATATTCATGAAATTTCAACGTTATATGTTCATCACATTGTGACATCACTATGTTTGGTAGATTTCAATGTTGCTATGTTCGACACAAATTGCAAATTTAATATATTCATCACATTGCAACGTTATATGTTCATCACATTGCGACGTTAATATGTTTGGTAGATTGAAAAGTTAATTTGTTCAACACATTACGATGTTTGGAAATGTTTGTGACAATGCGATGTCCATATATGTTCGTCACAATGTGACATTATGATGTTTGGTAGATTGCAAGTTTACTAAAATATGTTCCACATATTATGATGTTTAGAAGTGTTTGTCACATTGCGACATCGGGATATGTGTGTCACATTGCAACGTGAGGAAATGTTTTCCATATTGTGACATCCATATATGTTCGACACATTGCGACATGTATTTATCTTCATCACATTGCGACATGTATTTATGTTTGTCACATTTTGACGCTACTATCCACATTGCGACGACATGCCTGTTTTCGTCAGATTGCGACGTCACTATGTTTTGTAGATTGTAATGTTACTACGTTCATAACATTGTGGCCTTACTATATTCGTCATATTGAACTAGTATATTCTCACCACATTGCAATGTTATGTGTTCATCACAGTGCGACTTTACTATGTTTGGTAGATTTCAACGTTATTATGTTCAACACATTGCGAAATTTGGATTTTATTGTCACATTGCGACTTTGCAATAAGTGTGTCACAATGCAACATCAACAAATGTTCATGACATTGTGACATTAAGATGATGTGCGACACAACGCGATGACATGCCTATCCACATCTATATATGTTCTACACATTGCAACGTTTGGAAATGTTTGTCACATTATGATATCTATATATCTTCATCACATTGTGACGTTTGGAAGTGTTTGTCACATGGTGACATTAAGATATGTACATCACATTGCAATGTGAGGAAATGTTCATCATATTGAAATGATAGGGCAATGTGGGACACATTTCAACCTATGTTTATGTCCGTTACATTGCGACGTTACTATCCACATTGCAACAACATGCATATATTCGTCACATTGTGACATTAATATTTTTGGTAGATTGCAATGTAACTATGTTTGACATGTTCCAACTTTAATATATTCATCACATTGAAAAGTTATATGTTCATGACATTGTGACTTTAATATGTTTGGTAGATTGAAAAGTTAATTTGTTCGACACATTGCAATGTTTGGAATTGTTTGTCACATTGAGATATTAGAATAAGTGTGTCACATTGAAACATTATGAAATGTTCATCACATTGCAATGACAGGATGACATGCACTAGACTGTAATGTTTGTTTATGTTATGATGACATGCCTATGTTCATTAGATAACAACATCAATTTGTGTTCATCACATTGCAACGCTATTATGTTCGTTAGATTGCAACGTTACTATGTTCGTCATTGTCCAACGTTAGTATGTTTGACACAATGCAACATTACTATGTTCTTCATTGTCTAACACAATGCAACATTACTATGTTCGTCACATTGTAACGTCTTGTTTTGTTCTTCATATTGAAACGTCGGTGGCATGTTCATCACATGAAAATGTTGGTTTGTTTCCCACACATTATGAAAAGTAAGCTTTGGTGAAGATTTAAAAAAAAATCTAATAGTGTTTCCTTTGTGAAAAATATATGAACTTTGAACTGATGCTTTGTGAAAAATATAGGAACCTTGAATTGATGTGATATATTACACAGAATGAAACTTAGAATCATACTTTTTTTAAGGACATTGATAACATATGATCTTGAACTATAAAATATATCCCTTGCACATAAGCATATATAAAATTAGAGTATGCATTTATGCATTTCGCTTTTTGGTGTTGCAATTTGCAATTGTTAAGAAAGCACAAAGCAATGAGTTAAAAGAAAATATGATTTATAGTAGTAAAATATTTAACTTGAATCATTTTATGAGTCACTGTGATCAATGTCATGGTATCTTTTTTCTTGCATTAGATTCATACAACTAAAGTGTTTTTCCTCTTCAACCATTTTAGTGTCACAAAGATGATAAATTATTTCATGTCATTGTATTTTCTTTGTATATATTATTTTCTTTTTATATTTTATAATGAAATAAAATTTTCATCTAAAATAAATTTTTTTATCATGGAATCTTTCAAAAAGATATTTATATCTTTCCACAGTTATAAAATATCTCAAATTCAACAAAAATATAAAATGTGGTATTTCTTAATATATTGCTTAATATATTTTTATTAGACATTTGGTTTAAACACCTTTAACTCAAAACCACTTATGTCTGTAGCAGTGGAGAGAGCTTCTCTCCACTTCTCGATAGTCTCTAAGTTGAATCTTTTTTTCTCTTCGTGTTTGTGCGGCTTCAAAATACCTTCCATCTTTCCCTGTCCAGTGGAGCTCCGAAGGCTCCACGTTGTAAAACACAGGAAGAATAGTAGCCCTCGACTCTATCATGTAAATGAGCTCATCCAGACACCACGAAGAGGCCGCATAGTCGGGAGAAAAAATGGCTATGTGAATAGCGGCACTTTGAATTGCGGCTTTTATTTGAAAAGGAAATGTGTGCCCTTCTTCCAATTCTGGTTTGTCCAAAAAGGCTTGCAATCCAATCGATTTAAGACGAAAGTAGAGATGACTAGCGAATGTGCTCTTGACATCAGGACCTCTGTGGTTTATAAATACATCATAAGAGGTCGATGGAGAAGAGGAAGAAGAAGCAACATTGTCATTGTATTCAGGGGCGGTTTGTGTCATTTGAATGAATGGATAGACAAACTAATGAATGGGATAAAATGGCAGACAGAAAATAATAATTAGACGGATAAATCAGATTAAAGAAGGCAAATAGATCAGATTACAGAGCTCACAAGGCTTCAGATTGCTGAAAACTATAAGCAAGCATAACTCAGGCAGGTGCAATGAAAAGCTGAAAACTATATTTTAAAGGCTGCAGTCAGACGCATTTATTAATAGTGATGGTGCAATCTGTCGACAATCGTGAAGTGACAAGATCAAGAATTCGACAATCATGAAGTGACAAGGTCTATACTTTTGTGGAATTTATGTTACGTCATAGGATGAAGGATTTACTAACCCTCTGTCATGAAGTGACAAGGTCAATAATTTCCACCCGTCAGAAATTTCGTAGATCTAATGCTGCCATCTCATATATAGTCTCACGAGTCTCTTTATATATATATATATATATATATATAATTGTAGAGATTTATTTGATATGATTTGGTGTTTTAATATTGGTGGATTGATCCATGAATGAAATGCATGGAAACAACACATCATACGTAACAAAATACTCATGGAGATTGTCACGTTACTTTTAACTCTTAAATTCTCTAAT
>ML778746.1:1118141-1156280 GCA_009831015.1 Picea engelmannii
GTAGATAGACTAAACATTGATAATGTGAGGCTTAAGAACAAAGAGAAGTGTCTGAGTCTCTCCACAAGAAACAAACATTATCTCTAATCCAAACCACTATCTATAAAACATAACCAAGGAGTAAGAATACAAAAAATGTATGTCTAAGAGTAGCAATCTTCAACCTACCTTTGGGATCCTTGGATTCCATTTATTAGGCCATAGTCACGAAGCATTATAGTCGGTCCACATGCATTACATGGTTTTCTACTCTTTGACCTCCATTGACTATTGCGGGAGCATCATTATAGGAATTTTACTACATGCCTTGTGTTAAATTTCTAGAGAGAGAAATATCAAGGACAACACAAAATGCATGTACATAGAACCAATATTTATCCTAGAAACCCTCAACTAGGAAAACCAACACCCAAATAGAGCTATTATTATCCTTGGTCAAATTGGCCAAGCCAGCCAAGTCAAGCCAACACCAACCACTTGAGGCATTTTACAATGGAGTATCTCAAGCCATTAAATATGCTTCATCATATGTATTCCATGGGAAAATATCATGGGTTACCCACTACCATGGGCTTGTAAACTACCATTGGTAAACCCATCAATCATTGACTCAAGGTTATCTTAAATACTCTATGATTGCGTGAAGATTAACCCAACACCTTGGTTTGTATTATTTTCAAATGTTTTTTGGGCTTTATATGTAACCCATCGAGGTTCCTCAACCCATGCAATATTACATGCTACTCTACAAACCCTTGGCATATTTTGTGTTCCTCTACACTTATCCCTCTAACATCAAGTGTTCTAGTATCTTCACAAAAGCATGACACGACCTAAAAAATTTCAGTCAACATTTACAATCTTGGGTGACCTCATTCCATCCCTCTCTTAGCTTACCTACAATTGTCCAACCATCATATCACCAATTCATGGACAGAATGAAGCATGTGCCTCTTATGTTAACTTTGAACAACTACAATGGCATCTACAATACATTTTAGAGGGCATATTATAAATCATTTGAAAGGTTTTTATGTTATCTAAAAATGTGTTGTTAGCATATTTTTTCCTATTTGGGAGATATAATCACTAGAAGCACCAAAGCTCTATAACACACTGACACTACCTCTATCTTGAGTTTCAAGATGTATTTTCTTTAGATCCATGGGCCATGATAAAACAATTTCCTTATACTCATGGAAATATAGTTTTGATACCTCAAATGGATCTTCAACAAAATTTTGTTTTGCTTCTTGTAGAAAAAGTTATGAACAAAATGTTGGGAGAGGTCGTTTATCCCAAGAATCACAATTTTTTATTGTGAAATTTTTACTTATTTATTTTTACCCATGTAATTATAAGTTAACAAAAACACTTAAATCATTTATTTATTTATTTTTACACATATAATTATAAGTTAACAAAAACACTTAGATCCTTGTAATTTGGGATCATGGACAGGCTTGTCCTTGCCATATCAATTAAAGGTCATCCACAAAACCATGAGTATAGGTTAGACACATAAAACCCCTCTTCATTAGAAATCAACAAACTATAAACATGTTCCTACTTTAAACATTAGAAGGTCTCTATTTTTTGGACTGTTCTAAATCTTGGGGCCTAATCCAAAATGGATCATTAATAGACAAATGTTTTATTTTTAATGCATTTTAGGTTTTAGGTTTAGTGCTCAGGTTATACGTTCAATGGTCACAACTCTTTGCTAAAAACTCCTTTATCATTTTGGTTGAAGCCCTATTATCTATGCCTTGGAAAAATTGGTTGAAGCCCTATTATATATGCCTTAAAGGTCCTTCACTTCTCTTCTTGTTTATTACTAGAATGTTTATTTTCATCTTTTACGTAATTCTCTCTGCCAGTCCCTCCTTATTTTCCACCGTTCAGTTATCTGATAGTGGGCATCCTAGGATTTTAAAAAGAGTCCAAGATGAGAACAAGTCCTAGCCAGTGGAGAATCTAAAGAACTATTCAATTTCTCAATGGAGCATCACTAAAATCCTTTACCTTTACATGCGTCGACTTCTCCTTTGAGAGTGGGACGCCTTTACGGTCACCCTGTCAGTTGAGAATCATTAAATCTGTCACTCAAATTTTATTTTATGCATACAACGTCACCCTTGAATCTGTCAGTGAGTGGAGAATACTTGAATCTGTTCTTAAAATCCTTTATTTTATTTTTATTTTTTGAAAGTGGAAGACACACCTGCGACTGAAGAATCATGGACTCTTGTCTGTAAAATCTTTTAGCTTTACACGCGTCGACTTTCTTTAGAAGTGGAAGGCACGCGTACGTGACGCTTTCAGCGTGCTAAATCCATTGACTCTTAAAACTTTTAATAATATGGTTCTCTGTGGATATTGACCCACTGTCCTTTTAGTCCAATTTAATTTTATGCATCTACTTACTCTATTTTAATCTTAGTATGAACGTTTGAAGTTTTAAGAAATTATTTTTTTTTAGTTATTTTGTGATAATTATTAGATTTACGAAATTTAGTGAGAAATTGTTAGATCTACAGATTTGAGTAATTATTTCTGTATAATTCGAGTGCTCCAGAAGTTTTCAACACACTGAATTCATTTTTACATTCAAAAATGAATTTTAAATAACAAAAAATAATAATTTTATATAAATTCCAAAAAAAAAAACACTTCGTATATACATTACATTGCATCATTCAGCATACCCATAGTTATGAGATTTATACATTGGGCAAAACTAAATTAGTTATACATTCAGCATACTCACTTCGTAATTATACGTTTGTTTTAAAGATTAAGTTATTATATAATTGTTTAAAACATTAAGTAATGTATGCATGTTTAAGTATGAACTAATTCCAATTATAGAAATATAGAAAATTTATTAAATTAGTTATAAATTTGCAGTATTATAATTAATTGTGAAAACTTGCATATTTCAATTATATATATATATATATATATATATATATATATATATATATATATATATAGAGTTATATTTTAGAAATCAAAACGAAATCAAGTGTATTTAGTTTACACTTTTATGTGAAAAACATTCCATGCATGAATGTAAAATTTGTTCAAATATCGCTTTCATTAGTAAAGAAAAGTGAACAGTTACAACTGAGAATTATATTGCTTTTAAAAAATATATTAACATATATTGCTTTTAGTAAAGAAAAGTGAACAGTTACAACTGAGAATTATATTGCTTTTAGTAAAGAAAAGTGAACAGTTACAACTGAGAATCATATATGTGTTGTATTGTTAATAACTGAGAATTACATTGCTTTTAAAAAATATATTAACTTTGTTTCGAATAAATGTGTGCTTAAAATCAAGCTTTAAAACTAAAGATGTATCCATTAAAAACGATGAATTTGGCATATGAGAAAGACATCAAACACTATTGTTTAGTTTTAAGTGTTCTTGAGGAAATTGTTAAATTTAACATGTTATTGTTTATAAAAATAATGTTTGTGAAATTAAGATTTATTATTAAAAATAAATATGTATATGTATGTTTTTGAAATTTTATAATTGAATTATATTAAAATTTGTAAAAATTATTATAATTATTATTATTTTCAATATAAAAGGTTCTTATAATTTTATTAAAGAAATTGGTTTAATTAATTAAAATTTAGTATTAAAAGATTGAAACTTAAAACAAGACCTAAAATAACACATACAATATTCAACAAATTGATAAAAAGTTTGTCTATATGGGCAACATCTCTCAGTCCCTTTCAATTGAGAAATTGATCCATTTAAAAGGATGCACAATAAGCTATTACATTAGAATGGTCTTCAAACTGCAACATAAATTTGGCTTCTTCCTGCAAAAATGAACATAGGCTTTTGTATTCCCCCAATAACGAGGTTTCTCTTCAAGCGGGGGAATTTTTTGTCTAGCTCCAGAAGCATATGCTCTGCATTTCATATGTGGCTCACCAAACATACCATCTTCCAAATCTCAAAAGGTTTCCAAGATGACAATCTCGGTGAGAAGGACCAGAGTTGATCGATCCCAGCACTAATCACGTCAATAGAAGCAAACCACCAATTGTGAAGATTGCAAACAAAGATGCCTGAGGCTTGGCCTTTACATTCCAATCAATTGGGAAATCCCCCCCTCTTGCATCTCGTTGATTTCTCTCTTATATCATTTCAAAGCTTGTGGTTAAAGGCACTTATACCTTGTGATGAAGATAGAGGTTCGAATTCCTCCAAATCTTCCATCTTCAACCTTCATGAAGTTATCCCATATTGCTTGGGATTTGGATTACACCCTTGAATCTATTATGCACATCCTTTGTAATGGTTTGGGCTTCAAGCCATCCTTTGGCCCCATTCAAATCATCTTGGAAAAACTTTCAACCCAATTTTCCTCATTTGTTGCAACACCCAAAAGGCTCCTTTCCATTACATCCAAGGAACATGGGAATTTAAGACAATGTTATAGACCACAATATTTGGTTCAAGCCGAGGATCTCATTGTAGAAATTCCACATTATTAGCTTGGAAGGACATACATCACATGAAAGACATTCAATTCTTCTACCGGCCTCCTCGCCTTTCCAGGAACACAAATAAATGTTGTATATACATAGCTCCATTGCAATCCCTTATGTTGCACTACATGGCTTGGAAATGTTGATTTGAAAGAGCCGACTTATCACTTGATCTCATGGAAACTACCTTTAATGCCTCTCCAATAGTGACGTGAAGTGAATGATTTTGGAAGAATCTCAACATATGTTTGTGATGGCTCCTTCAATTCCATTGTAGCATTACTACATCCTTGTTGAACTTTCTGATTCTCGGATCTTATAGTTATTGTTTTATAATTTCAATGAAAAATTTCCTTTCATGCCACAGTTATCATAGAATAACTATACACTGAAAATCTCAACTATTACAATGCAACAAAAATAACAAGATATAGAAATATTAACCATGCACATTAGGCACAAGAACATAAGAATTTATCCTGGGAAACCCAACCTTGGGATAAACCCCAACAACCTTTCTTATAGAAGAATCAATTCAAGAGTTTACAAGTTTATCACCATCAAAATAGACCAAGAGATATCAAAGAGTCACCTCCCCATCCTAGCGCAACTCCCAAGAGGTAGTGCACAAGATAGAATACCAAGAACTTCAAGTTGCAACGAATTTTACCACAAATAAGACCTCCTTGAAACTTGCACCTTCTTTCTTGAGTAAGAGATGAGTGAGTGAGTGTCAAATTAAATGAAATGAACCTTTATTTATATTTTTCAAGTCACCTGTCTTTTTCATGTGGGGTCGACTTCTCTTCCCGGGTCTTCAATTTTACTTCATTGTTTTCTATCTTTTACTTGTAGAGGCTGACTTCTCTTCTTGGGTCTTCAATTGCTTCCCAAGGCTTATTTAATGGTCAAATGAGCATCATATTTCCTTCTTGACACTTCTTCTTTTCTAGAAATGTTTTCCTTGAGCCTGGTTGAGGTAATCTTCTCTGGCATGCACCTAGTTGATGTGTTCATTTCCCATATAGCACCTCTAGTCTTTGTTGGTCCTTGTCAGGTCACATGATCAAGGATAGAGACTACACCTGGGCCATTATACTTAGCTAATTCATATGGCCATTTGATGAGAATGTGTGCCTGATGCTAATACATGGGGAACATGAATGCCCTGGGCCATTCTCCTTAGCTAAGTCACATGGCCATATAAGGAGAATGTATGCCCGATGCATATGTGCCTCCAGTCTTTGCCAATCCTTGTCAAGTCACATGATCAAGGATAAAGACTATGCCTGGGCCATTCTCCTTAGCCAAGTCACATGGCCAATCTGAGGAGAATGTGTGTCTTGTTGGACAGTTGGTTGTCATTGATGTCAACCCTTGGAGAATTCAAGATACCCCACAATTGTGATCAATATTGATGGTGAGATAGTTGTCATTGATGTCAACAAGAGTGGTTGATGTCAACAGATGTGTTGGGTGCATTTGATGAAGTCTACACGAAGCCCCGGAGGTGTGGTCATGAGACTCGAAGTTGTTTAAGGAATAAGGACACAAAGAACAATGCAGGTGTAGGTAACACACTCATAGAGGGATCGTCCTCTTCATATTGTTTCCAGTGATAAGTGGCACGCCACGTGGTTCCTCACGGTTAAGGATATTTTCCCTCATGAAGTTGGAAGCTCCAAAGAATGATTAAGAAGCCCCTAATTGGTTAAAATTCATTAATGAAAGGGTAAAGTGGTTGCAACAAGAAAGTTCAAGAAGCCCTAAGATTAAGGAGAGAAGTTACTTGGAAAAAATATAAATACACCTCAAGGATTATCTAATAAGTACATTAACATACACATTCATTGAATAACTATCTTGTGAGCAAGTGATTTTTTGTCTAGTTTGCGACAGTGAAATATGAGGTAGTGACAAGTGAGAAGTGTGGGAGTTTCGAGGTTGTAGAGGACAAAAAAAAGATCTGAGGAAACCTTAGTTTGGTTGACCCTCGTGGATCAAACTACTAGTGTCTCGCGAGGAATCCTCGCGGGTTGCCTAAGGCTCGTCATGTGAGGCCCTGTGTGACATGAGGTCTTTGTCTCACAAGGACAAGAAATAAGTGGAGGAGAGAGGCTTGTGCCAGGTTGTTGATGCTCAGGTTGTTCTATTTGTCTGATATATGACACAACATGGTTTCTACAGGATTACGGGTATGCTTATGTACTAGTTTTGAGGCTTATGCTTGGTTATGGTATGGTACATACTTGAGGCATGTCTTGTTGATGTTGGTACATTATTTGGTCCACCTTGGTGATGACATTATACCTTTTTAGAAGTACACTCTTCGCTATCTTGATATCTGGTTTGGTATATGTCATGGTTATGGTTCAATATTAGAGACATATCTTTGAGATGCTAGTACATGGTTGAAGTTCACACTTGGTATATGGTAGCACATGTATGAGGTATATGGTAGCACATGTATGAGATACACCTCTTGGTGATGTTGGTACTTGGTTGAGGTACACCATTGATAATACTTGCTTGGTACATATTACAGTACATGGTCTATGGATGATTGGCATATTGTTTGAGGTATATGGTTGATGGTTAGAGGAAGATGTTGGTACATGCTTGGGCACTTCATTGAGGCACTTCATTGTTGATATCTTATGGTACATGGTGTATGGGATGATTGAGACATATCATGAGTGATATGGTATATGGTTGAGGCACATCTCATGGTAGACGTGTTATGGTACATATTGGTACATGGTTGATGGTATGGTATAGGTTTTGGTACATGGTTGATACATGGTTTGGTACAAGTGTTGGTGCATTGTTGATGCATGGTTTGGTACAGATTTTGGTGCATGTTTGATGCACGGTTTGATACAGGTGTTTGTGCATTGTTGATGCACATGTTGGTACAAGTGTTGGTGCATTGTTGATGCACGATTTGGTATAGGTTTTGGTGCATGGATGATGCACGGTTTGATACATGCATTGGTGCATTGTTGTTGCACTATTTGGTACAGGTTTTGGTGCATGGTTGATGCATGGTTTGGTACAGGTGTTGTTTCATGGTTGATACAAGGTTTGGTACAGGTATCGGTGCATGATTGATGCATGGTTGATACAAGTTGATGTACATGGTTTGGTGATGGTATCCATGTGAGAGGATATGGTTTTGTTTATGTTGAGTATCAACAGTGGTGACAGGTTGATGATGGTATGTCAGTGACAGTGGCAGTGACAAGTTGATGTGATAGGTTGATTGGATACATTGAAAATTTGATAGGTTACAGGTTGATGTGAAAACGACAATGACAGTGGCAGTGATTGTGGTAGTTACAGTTTGTTCTACACTTATATTTCAGGGAAGTAGGACGGGGCAAGGAAAGGGGGTTGTAGCCTCCTTTCGGTTGGTGTAAGAGAACACAGGGATTTGGAGCTTCCTTCAGGTTGGAGTCTAAGAATCAAGGAGTTGTAGCCTCCTTCTAGTTAGAGCCAGAGATTTCATGGAATTATAGCTTCCCTTAGGTTGGAGCCTATAAATAGGGGGTCATAGCCTCCTTCCAGTTGTAGCTGGAGAATTGGGAAATTGGTACTTCCAATGAATGTATTCTTTGATATATAAGAAATCATTCCATGGTTTTCTCCCATATGGGTTTCCACATAAATTCTGGTGTATTGTGTATTTGATGTGATGTTGTTGATGTGGTGTTGCTTATGTTTATATGCTCATGATATATTGAATACAATCATAGATGATACATTGATGATATAATGCTGATAAGATGGAAGTTCATATATTATAGTTAAAAGTGGTAAAAGTGCTCATACTGATTCACACCCCCCCTCTCAGTGTTTCAACATGCTAGATGCTTCCCAAAACACACAAAATCCTTGAAATGTGATCTCAATAGTTGGAGTTGTAGTTTTATGGGCCAAGAGTCAAATACCCCTTTTTGCACAAATTTATCCCTCATGGTTGACCTATACTAGCACCAAAACCTTTTAAAGGATTGGTTGTTCTTTTCTAGTAAATCTAAACAAAGCATTGTGCTTCTACCATCTGATAGTCGACAATTATAATAGAATTTGCGACCAACTAGATTGGTTGTGGGGATCCTCTTGGATCAATTAAAGAAATATCAAGAACTATCTAGTAATATTAGAGTAGTATGTGTTAAAAATCCATCTCATTAATTTTAAGAAACCCAAAGGTTTATGGTATTCAAACATGGGGGATTTTCTACCCACTGTAACAACCCAACTAATGGTATCAAAGTAAAAAAATTTCAAAACTCCACCTCATTACTTTTAGGCAACGCAAAGGTCACAATATTTAAACATGGGGGCTTTTCTACCCACTATAATAACCCAACCAATAAGACTAGCAGGTGTTTTTACATCACTAGTAACATTCTCCAAACATAAAAGAGAATCAAATTCATATCAACTAATATATCTCCGAACTATTTATTAATCAAGAAAATAACACCAAATTATTGTTTCTATTTAACAACTATATTTCAAAACGATGCAAGAGAGAGAGAAGGATGAAGGACTTAGTTGTAGGATTTTCTGCTTTAAATATTAAAAACTTTGGTGCCCCCCAAGCTTTTTCCTCCTTAAAAGTTGGCCTCTAGTTTAACTATGCTCATGGCATGGGATTTGCACACAACCAATGTATACTCAAAACATTAAGGATAGATCCCATGCACACTCTCGAGTAGGTATCCAAAGACAAAATGGAAGAAATCATGACAACTAGTACCTAGAGCCCACACTAATAGGTTGGTCGTCTACTAACCATTTTCCTCCAACCAATGATCTGAATCTTGGGGGGTTTATAATTTTCAAATGCGTAAGTCGTAAATCCATATTTCTATTAAATGTAAAAGGGAACATAGAAAACTTATAATTGATGGACTCAATCTTAATCAAAGTTCACCTCATCAACAAGTCATCATTATAAAAGGGTAGTAGGAAAAAAAATTAAGGTTGGGAATGAGAGGTCCTTAAATTGACCTTATTGCATTTAATGATCAATGTTCTTTTTAAGCAAAATTTCACCAATTTGACTAAATTTTAAAAGTTCTAAAGAAATTTAGGCTAATTTTGCTCATATTTTTATTAAAAATAGAAAATTTATAGCCTAATTTATGATAAAAATTCTCTATCTATTTATACTTTTTTTCCTAAAAATAAAACTTTTTCATGAATATGTAATATGATTTCATAACATTTTCACGAAATGCATGATTGTGCATCTCAATTTTTATGGAATATTCATTACATCTAAAGATTTTTATGCAACCATTGATACTCTTGGGATCACCATGAACTCATATTTGAAATCATGTTAAGTATTTGTATCAAACAACAATTTTTAAGACTTGGCATTTTTAGTTAATGTATTTCAGCATGTAGATGGTCGACCAAGTTGTGTTTAATGTTTTCATGTTGGAGCTCTATAGCAAATTGAATATTTTTTTTATGTATTTCTTAATATATTTTCCAATTCCATTGTTTTCGGTTGTAAGTTCTCTCTAATTCCCATGAAAGATTGATTTTTCTCTAAATGTTGCAATATAGGATTTATTATTATTTTTGGTCAACGATGCACAAGTGACGCTCATGTATCGGTTTTGTCGCCTAATTTTTCAAGGTAGTACCAAAATACAAATGGCTTCTCGCATAAGATAAATGATATAAAAATTATAAATATGATTTGATCGCCAAATAGTTTGATAGGTTATGACTTATATGGTTTGAGAAAAAACAATGGTAATGATTCATCTTAATAGAATCATTCTTCCTCAAATTTCTCTCTCTCATAATTTTGCGGTGTTTTTAATATGTATGCAATATTGGTTAATATCTTTAATAGTTTTCGTCAATGTTCCTTACCCCCGAGAATCAAATTTCTCAGTGAATTTCATGGTTGATTTGTGGGTTAATCTCCACCTCTCTCAACACTCAAGCCACTTCTAGATATCAACCCCTGAGATCTAGATCATTGGTATCATGGAAGAGTAGCATTCTTTGGGAATAAGGGTTTGAAGGGTATTGGAATATAAAATTTAAAGCTATCTCCAACCTACCTTTGGAATTCTTAGAGTCCATTTGTTTGGTCATACTATACAAGCCTCATAGTTCATCTACATTCATTGCATGGTTTTTATACACTCTAACCTCCATTCACTATTGTGGGAGCATCATTATAGGAATTTCACTACATCTCCCAATCTGTACTATTTTCAGAATTTTTGTGGGATTTCCAAGTAGCGCATTGAGGTTCCACATCCCATGTAGCAACAAACAGTTATCTACAAACCCTCATCATATTTTCCATCCCTATACACTCATCCATTTAACATCAACGATTATTAAATATTCTGATACGAATCAGATCTATCACAAAAAATAATTGGCTATAAGCATAGGCTCTATGATGATCAACATTGGTAAGGTTCAAAGTTATGGATGAGGAAGCAAATCAAGTTTTAAGCATGGAGGGCCCCATGCCATCAAGATTGATGTCCACCCTTGCATTAACATCAAATCATAAGGCTAGCATATGAAATGTAAAGTTGCAAGTAAAATTGCATGTGTCTGTAAATTCATGTATTAAAAAAATAAAAGCATAAGACTTCTCCTAAAATGTAATAAGAGAAAAGAAAAGAGAGGAGTAATGAGTTTGGAGAAGTTGAAGGGTTAAGGTTGCTTGACCTTCTAGTTATCCCCCAACTTATCCATCCTCCTATACATCAATTCCCCACGAAGTAAGAGGGGTTTTGTCATTGAGAGTGAAGGAAATGCTTCCTAGATTTACATGTGAAGCATGAAGATGAACTAGAGGTCGTGTAACCTACACATTGTTGAATAATAAAAGAGTCTGATTGAAGCCAATTCAATTTTGGTTTCCCATTTGGGTTTATAGGTTAAATATTGTTTTTTCTTTGTGGTGAATCTCTCTATTGTTGTGTGATTTTCTACTTAATATTTTTTTAAATGGTTGATCTGTATTTGCAATGGTTGTTTTGTAGTATTAATGGTTGTTTTGTTTACTTATTCATATGAGATTTCATTTAAAATTGTAGAGTAGGAGGTTTCCTTCATAGTTACAATTATTTATGAGTAAATGTATAACCCAACAAATCTTTATCTTCCAGCATTGGTTTATTTCTAAGATTGGAGAACTATGGATGCCATTATTTGGTTGTTGTAATGTTGTTGGGAGTTTCTAAATCTATTTCCCTTGTTAATTTGTCTATTGGAAGCGAGGAAAAACACCATTGTGGTTTTTCGTGAGCTTCTTGTTCAATTTTGGAGGGTTATGTGGTTTCTTGTAACCTACTAAGGGATAATATACAATGCAACAAACATGATTTATCCATTCCACGGCTGTTTAGACCTATTCATCAGTTCCTACAGGCCTTACAATCACATTCTTATTGATTGTGGGTTTGGATTGGGTCATAAAAGTCATAATCACACTTTGATTTGGCTACATGGGTGTTTGCATTAAGCTTGGTGGTTGAGTCGTTTCCTACATAAGAGTGTTGCACAATTGATGAGTAAGGAATTTCCAAGTAAAAGAAAAAGGATTTAATTTATTTTGGATTTTCTTATTCATGGGTTTTTTGGTAGTCATTCTGAATCTATTTTGTGTCAATTAATAAAAATTCCATGTGTTTTTTTTGTTTTCTAGTTTGTATGTGACTTGCGGGACTAGCCTATGGTCTAAGAAACTGTGACCCAGGGGTCTCTAATCCATCAAAGTAACTAGGGGATTGCACCCATATTGGGCCACACCAACCCTTAGCATGGCTAGATTTTAGGTTTCTCCTCTTGGATAACCAAGTTTTGAACTTGGGTTTCCCTACAGAACGAGGCCCATTGAAACCAATTGCGCTAGTGAGATTTGACATAAACATTCCATATGTTGAATTAAAGGCCCTTCATATTATGTGTGACACAATTATTATATTATGTAGGTTTAAATGAATTAGATTTCAGTGGAATGGGAGTTGAATAAACATATAGAATCATGGCCTCAAGTTACATGCTTGATTCGAATCTTGGATTCATATAAATGGTAATATCTTGAAAGGTTCATAGCATTCTTATTGTTGAAATTTCTCAAGAATCCATGTTGGCAAAATGGAATAGCTATAACCCTACCATTTACAGATCATATGGTATTAGAGCCCAAGTTCGAATATACTTGGTGAGACTTGTATGGTGAGCACTTGCAGTGACTACAAAAAAAGTGGAAAAGTTTTTTTTGTTGAGGTTACACAGAAGCAGAGCACCAACAATGATAGGTCATCATGAAGAAGAATATCCCAAGGTCATGTTGGATCAACTAGAGAATATCATTGCCACACTGACATCAATGGTAACATAGCTATTGGAAACAAAGGGTATGGAAACATCCTCAAGAGATACTTGTCATGAAGATTCCAAGAATAAGGAAAATAACCTTAAGGGTAGTCTTACATGTAGATTCAACAACCTTAAGGTATTTTTTTCTTGTTAATTATTGACATGGTTTTTAGATTCTTATTCTTATACTTTAAGGGAATATATATTTGGTTGATCGTGCTAGTAGTCATATGTTTTTTTGGCTTGTTAATTCTTGACATGGTTTTTAGATTCTTATATTTGAAGAGAATATATATTTAGTTGATCCTTCTAGTAGTTATATGTTTGTTTCAAAGATTAAGTTTTCATCAAAACAATTGTACTGGGGCACACTTGTTTGGTGAAACATTTTGGGCACAGTTTTGGTGAGGGTTTAGTCAAGTGGATCGACCCATATCAAAGGAAACTTGAGTGTAGACTTGGTGGTTTGTGACATAAGTGAAGGGATGAGTTGCGGACTAAGCCGTGAATTATGAATAGACCTGGATGCACCCCTTGATTAGGCCAAGTGAAGAGTTTAGAGAGTGAACCAAGCACTTGGGAAAGATAGAAGAACGCATGACTGTCGGAAAACGTATCATGGACCCGATTGTAGAGTTGATCATAGAGTTTTGAATAAGTCTTAAAATGAACTCTTGGGTGCCTTGGACGAACCCTTTGCAAGTAAAGTGAAGACACTTGGAGGGCCATCCATGGCTAGGTCACATGCAGATGGTAGTGACATCGAGAGGGAGCCCAAAACCAACAAAATGAAAGACCTATTCATTATCTTGGAGAAGACTATTGAGCATATGACAGACACAATGTGTCAGCGTGGTGAGAAGGTCGATCAAGTGGAGACTGAGATAGGAAGGATGAAGCATGGGTTTAATAAATTCGTTCGAGAGCGTTAGGCGACCAAAAATGTGATTACCGACACCTTGACCAATGATATTCAATATAAACTCACGGAAGCGGAGGATGCACTTGCCAAAGTCACACAAAGGTTGAAGGACTAAGATGATACTATCACATTGTTGAAATGAGATTTTGCTAACAGGAAAAACTCTATTGTCATGTTGATGAGGATCAACATAAAGGAACCTGAGCGATATGATGGTACTTGCAGGGCTAAGTTTCTTGGAAACTTCTGTTGAGACATTGAGCAGTACTTGGAGTAGTTGAAAGGAAGTTCAGACGAAGCCAAGGTGAACATTATAGTGATTTTCCTGATAAGAACCACTAAGCTATGGTGGAGGAACTGGGTGGAAGACTTAGCAACTGGGAAAATCATTAATCAGATAAAAAATTGGGCAGATATGAAGGCAACCTTGGAGGCATAGTTTGGTTAGGGGAACCAAGCATGGATAACGAGAAATCAATTGTTGGCTGTCAAGCATGATGGTAAGATCCAAGCCTACATCAAGGAGTTCATGGGGCTCATGTTGGAGATCAAATACATATCAAAAGAAGACAAAATTTTACACTTCATGAATGTTCTGCAACCATGGGAGAAAAGGGAGTTGTGATGGCAGAACGTGTAGACTCTTGTAGCAACAATCATTGCAGCATAAAAATTGTTGGACTTTCGAGGAGAACCCAAGATAGGTCCTAGGAACAATGAGTATTCCAAAGGTGAGAAGAAACATTAAGTGAAGGGGAAGAATAAGGAAAAAGGAAATAAAAATACATCTAAGGGAAATGCAGACTATGCCTAGCACACAGATGCAACGAAAGAGAAGAAGTTGATTTTGTGTTGGATTTGTGCCAAGGAGCACTATGTGAAGAATTGTCCCTTGAAACACAAGTTGAATGTTTTGGATAAGGAAGACAACCCATATGTTGGAGTCTTGCAGTTATTGAATGTTGTCATGGATGGTGAATCCATGGAGAGCCAAGAGCAAGACGAGATGAAAATTTTCTATGTGCAGGCCGAACTCAATGGGAATTTAGTGATAGCCATGGTGGATAGTGGGGCAAATCATAATTTCTTGAGGGAAGACATTGTGTGGAGGATTGGGTTGCAACCTAAACTAACATAGACAACCTTGAAGACAGTTTGGTGTAGAGAGGGTTGTTGGTGTAGCCAAGGACATCTCGTTGAAGCTTGGTGACTGGTGTGGAAGGACGAGTTTCACTGTTGTTCCTATGGGCAATTTCAAAGTTGTGTTGGGACAATATTTCATGAGGAAGGAAAAGGAAACACCTATTCCTCACATGAACAATTTGGCCATTTTCTTGGGATAGAATCCATGTTTGATTCCTACCATAAGGAGGAAGGAAGGAGGCACGTTGATGTCTTCCTTGCAAGTGGTTGTTGCAGATAGTTAGAGTAGGAAACCTTGTTGAGACGAACTTGGACAATGTGGGGTGATGGTTGGATAACCTAACATAGAGAATGAAAGGAAAATTGTGTCTATGGAACAAAGTTTTGTCAGTATTGAAGAGATAGTTGGAGATTTGGCTAAGATAGTGGATGGCTTGGTTGATTTATGTTTGAAAGTTGATGAATTGTCATGAAGATTAGAGGAATTCATCGAGATGAGGATGCCAAAGAAGTTCATTGAAAAAGAGAAGAGACCATCCATGGACCAAGAGGAAGTGAGGGAGATGAAACAACCTTGGCAGAGAACCAAAGAAGAGGTTGATTCCTCCTGTAGTGAACTCAGACATGGTGAATGGTTGTGTAACCGTGAGCTAGATCGACTCATGGAGGAGTGTGAAGGAAAAATAAATTCAAGTGTACAATTGCTTATGTACATAACACAAGAAGTATGGTTACTCTTCGTCGAATGCATTGGGGAAGATTGGAGATGAGAGAGATGACCCAACCAACCATCCCCCTTCAACTTCAAACTAGAACGCAACATGTTGGCTCACTGTCTCGGTGGGAGGTTGTGAGGCCAATGAGTTGCCTTGAGGAGGTGCCTTGGTGAAATTTGTTGGAAATGCAGTGGGTGACTTGACAGATTGAAGGAAACGAGGAGTTACGAATGTGAGGAACTTGCAGATAGAAAAGGACGTTTGAATGTCAAGATGTGAGTTCTTGAGACATAAGTGCAATGATTGGACTAGCTACCTTATCAACCTAAGTCACAAGAGGACCCAACGCATAGAAGGATGGGTAGAGGGACCAAAGTATGGAATCAATAGTAATTCGGAGAGAAGTGACACTTCATAGACTCATGCAACTTCCTAAGGGGAATTTACCTTGATGACAACAGTTGAGGAGACAGTAGTCGTTGAGTGGTTACAAGATAATAATATGGGGAAGATACGCCATAGAGATCGACGGATGTTTCTAGGGATGACAACAACTTGGAGTGGGGGAGGATGTAAGGTCTCCCACGACACCCACCAAGTGTGTGTACTCCTTGGGAAGACTTGGGGACGAGTCGGGCAAGAGAACATGGAGAGCATGCGATCAGTTGGACGAATGGAAATGTGTGGGTGTGAGCAGAAGCACCTTGGGTGCACGATGATTATGTGCAACACTAAGGGGACACACACCTTACTTTCCTTAGAATGATTGACAGAGAGTTGGTTTGCGTTTAGGCAAGGGCGGGGCAACTTGGGAGCATGCCCAAGGAGTGGACCTATCTTCTCTTGGAAACATGGGCACATCAAAGAGGTTGGACGAACCCACCGGCACACGCATGAGGATTCACGAAAATTGACATAAGAGAACACACAAGGCAAGGGGTGAACGCCTAAGGATGGGGTGCGTCAGTCTAAGATAAATGATGATTGATGTGCACACAGGCTTGCTTGGGTTCATCGGGTCCACAGAGGGGCACGACGAGTCGTTTGAGTGTGGGTTTGCAAAGGGGTATGACACACCCTAGAAAATACATGAGGTTTCACATAAGGTGACCCTTGGAGTCCCTATAAGAGCATAAGGGCACACAACCAAGGACAAAAATATTTGGCAAGATATTTGGAGAGGGAAAGTCTGAGGCAAGGCATAACTGAGGAAGAACTGCCAAGATGGAAAACAAGTAGCCAAGAGTGGCATGCTCTAGGATATTTTAGGGAGTCTAGAAACACAAGTTTTTTGGAGGCATGTGTAAGGCAGAACCAAAATCTGTGTTAACTTGGTGAAGTCAGCATAAACAAAGAGACAACAAGTCTAAAGTTGAGGGCACATCTGAGGTGCATCGCAAGACGTTGCAAAGATGGTTGTGACAAAGAGTTTTGGTGTGACGAATCTCTGTATGAGTGTCTTGGTGAGGTGAGGTGAGTCATGTGACTCTACCCAAGTTGTAAACTGAGCCGATGGTGCTCATATTGTAATTGTTTCGCAATAACAAAGACTTAGTTGGGTGTTAGGCATGGTTTGTGCCACCTGCACTATTTATGTGTATTGTCTTTTGTTTGTTCCATAATTGTTCTCTTTGTTTCTCATGTTCATGGATGTATGGTTACATATGACTAAGTGTTAAATTGTTAACAATTATCTAAGTATACAAGAGTTGCACTAGAGTAGGAGTGTGACTCATTGGTAGCCTAGAAAAAAGTATGGGCATGCTCTAGGTGAAGAGGTGTAGTCCAAAGAAAATATTCTCAATGTACCATGTAACCAAGTAAGAACCATTGTGGTGTCACATGCCCTCAAAAGGTTAACAATTGCAAGATCTCAATAAACGTCATGTGGGGTAGTGACACCCCTTATAATTAATGCTTAAATATATTTTTTTAAATATTTAAAATGAATATATTATTTAATCATAATTATTATAAGATATGTATTGAATTAAAGATAAAAGGATTTTAAAATTAATATATTCAATTTTATCTAAAATGTATAACATTAAAAATTATATAACTAACTTAAAAACATAATTTAAAAAAAATAAATGATATGTATATATTTTAATAATGGTAAAATATTTTAAGTTTTTTAAAAAATATAAAAAAAAAAATTAAAAATTAAATAAGCATGTTAAACAAATCGTTCTTTTAAAAAAATGAAAATAAAAAAATACATCATTTAAAAGAAAATGTTAATATTTTATAGTTAATAAAAAGAAGAGTCTTATTAGTCCCTGCCAAAGGCATAGAGAGACTATAGCGATCGATATTTCTCTGACTTTATATTAGTTTGTCATTTGACTACAATTTTTTGCATAATTTCTATTGTTCGAACTATAGAACTAAAAACATTATTTTTTATATGATAAAAAAACCCTTATATGTCATGATCTCATTGGATAATAGATTTGAGGTCTTATTGCTAGCTTCGTTATTCCCAATGATTTATATGTTGTCATATCCAAAGTTTGTATCATCTACAATCTTTTTGAATTTGTACTATTCATATTGAAATGTTTAGATATCCAAAGTTTACAGCGATCGATAATTTGTTGACTTTATATTAGTTTGTCGTTTGACTACAATTTTTTGCATATTCTCTATTGTTCAAACTACATAACTAAAAACATTATCTTTTATATAATAAAAAAACCCTTACATGTCATGATCTCATTGGATAATAGATTTGAGGTCTTATTGCCAGCTTCACTATTCCCAATGTTTTGTATGTTGACATATCCAAACTTTTTATCATCTACGGTCTTTTTGAATTTGTACTATTCATATTGAAATGTTTAGATATCCAAAGTTTTGAGCATGGATAGTCAGTTTTTTATTAGCTGACTTCATATTACTTTATCCTCTGAGTAAATTTTTTTTTCATAGTCTTCATTGTTCAAACTATTGTTATTATTATTATTATTATTTATTTTTCTTTCTTATTGCGTAGTTAGATAGGCATTTTCATTATTGTGTACGTAGACATGCCTACCACACTACATTCTTTCTTAAATGTTTGCACAGTGCGATGCCCTTCGACGGTTCTGATAGCCTTAAGTGTTTACCTAACAGGCCTCACAACCTTAAATGTTTACTCAACAGGCGTGTTACAATACATTTTCCTCCGATTTTTGGATACAATGTTGTCTGTAGTGAATTTGGGCAATATTGTTCTTCACCGACATTACTAGTTCACTGGTTGATGCTTGTTCGTTGGTTCATTCGATGCTGCTTGTTGTTGTTTGATTCAACTTTGCAAAGTTGAGGTCCTGTAGCTGTAGTTGGACCTCTTGGTACTTGTTCACTGGTTTGTTGTTTGTTGCTTGCTCTTGTTTGCTTCAAATTTGCAAGGTTGGGGTCCTGCATCCATAGTTGGACTTGTTGTTGCAGTTTGCAGGGTTTGGAGTTGCGCTTCTATCGTTCCTCATTCACAGGTAAGTTTTGGTGCCATGGTTTCGTTGCTATTCCTTGTTTTTTGTTTTCTATTTGTAGCTTGCAAGCAAGAATTTTCAATACTAGGAATCCCTGGCTCAAAATCCTCTTGCATAACATCTTTCTGTGTGACTGCTACGACCAAAATCTTGTCCTTGTTATTGAACGTCAATGTTCTATACAGAACCCACCTTTGTCGCAACCATAGTGACATATAAAAAAGAAAACTCCTCAATTTCTTGGTCCTGAGAACCATATGTTTGGTGCAGTTTTAGCAGTCTGTTCCCTTCCAAAACATCTTGTTCCCCTTTGAATGTCGATGTTGGACACAAAACCCACATCTGTTGCAGCCACAGTGAAATATAAAAAATGAAGTCGAATGTTCTCCTCATATTTTCTCTTCCTGGAAACCATATGTTTGGTGCATTTTTCCCAGTCTGTTCCCTTCCAAAACGTCTTGCTCCCATTTGAATGTCGATGTTGGACACAGAACCAACATATGTTGCAGCCACAGTGAAATATAAAAAATAAAATCGAATGTTCTCCTCATATTTTTTGTTCCCGAAAACCATGTGTTTGGTGCATTTTTTCCATGTTATTCCCTTCCAATCACATATGCCAACTTCCACGTCCTAGATATCGTTCCATAGCTCTTTCGAAAATAACAATGAAAAGGGGTTTAGAAAATGAATTCATAGTTGTCACAAGGGGAAAGCATCTGCTAGGGCCTTGTGACAGGGCATGCTTTTATCCTCTGAATCAAAAACTTCGTCCACCTATTGGTTTTGTGTTGTCCTTTATGCCTTGTAAAGAATTTTCTGCCACTGAAACGCTTATAGGATGTAATCGTGGAATAGATTCAAAAATGATATGCCTTGAATACTCGGTCTTTGTGTTGAGAAAATTTATAGTGTTATTTCATTTGCATTGTCTCTTCTATTTGGTTCACTGTTCACTGTCGTTTGTTTGTTTGTCATATGCTATAGCAACTAGGGGGATTGAATTTGACAGGAAGAAGGTTGATGGATACATAGCGGAATTGGTATGCAGTTCCACACTTATAGTTTTATTTTTTATTTTTTCCTCTATTTGCATATAAACTGAATATAGATAAGAAACATCTTGAAAATCACAACTTAAGAGATGAAGAAAGTAATAGCTTTTGAGTCCTATGAAATAGATACAGACTCCATTGTACATGACAACATTGACCAATAGAAATAGGTTTTTTAGATTAGATGCATTCTCGTATACTGTAGGAGATTGCCTCTTCGATGCATTTCAATTTCTATTGCATTTTCATTATTCCTCGACCGACCTACACAATGGATTGATAGATTATTTCTTGGGTTGTTTAAAAAATGGCGACGTTGAGGCATTGGAGTCCTATAAATATGAATTGGCATCTGATTTTCTTTTCCAGTTGCATGGAATACCTGATGTCACCAAGTATTTTTCAAAGATGTGGTTTTTTGCATCTATAATTCTGCTTACACATGAGAGGGGACTTTGGGGAGATACATTTTGTATACGGTGGTTGTCCAAGTGGCTCAATATATCAATTGGAATATGGTCCTTGACAAGAAAAACAAGATATCTATTATTCAACAAAACTGCATCTAGCGATCCATATTGCATCTTGTTCCATGATGCCAATCCTGTCAGTGGTCATTATGAACCACAACTCTATATAAAATTATCTGTATGCAATCTTGGAGGACCTCAAATTTACTTGTCCCTCATTTTCAAAGACCTTGAATCACATTGAAAACAAATTATGCATCATATACACTCCCATGGCTTGCATATAGCGAAAAATGTTGCATCTAGTTGTGGAGATAGTCTGTTCAATGCAATTTTCTATTTGGTAGCAACAGAGTTTGATGTGCAGTCGATGTGGATTTATACTGTACAATCCTTTTACAATGCAATTATAGGCGACAACCAACAGGATTTTAGTTGCTTGCATCAACATCTTTCACCATATCTCCTAGAAAGTATGCCGACAATTGGAAGTTGGCAACAATACCTTGTAAGAATGGCACTGCCATATGAGAAAGGAAATGTAGAGGGTGGTAGATTCTATTTGCAATGACTATCTATCATATTCAGAGTAAATATCCAGGTCTGGTCGGCCCTATCGGATGGTACTATCCATTCCTGTTGTATTGATTCAAACTACGATCGAGCAATTGACATCATGTTGTTGAAAACAGATACGCCACATATCCATTATCAACCTTTGATGAGAAATACTACTAGTTCAGGGTCCATTGTCCATGCCACCCAAATCGCATCGAATATGCATACGCGTCACATGCTATTTAATGAAAATGAAACTTGTCCAAGTTATGATGAGGCCATACCGAGCTTAAACAGAAATCATAGACTAACTTATCACAATGTGAAAAAGGTCATACGTGAGAAAAAAAAATACATTGGTGGTATAGGAAATACTACTAGTTCAAGATCCAATGTTAATGCCACCCAAACCACATCGAATATGCATAAGCGTCACATGTTATTTAATCAGAATGAAACTCATCCCAGTTGTCATGAGGTCATCCAGACCTTGAACAAAAAATGTAGACTAACTTATCACAACTTGAAAAAGGTCATACGTGAGAGAAAAAAATGCATTGGTGGTATAAGAAATACTACCAGCTCAGGATCCAGTCTCAATGCCAACCAAACTGCATCGAATCTTCATAAGTGTCACATGCTATTTAATCAGAATGAAACTCATCCCAGTTTTCATGAGGTCATCCAAACCTTGAAAAACAAATGTAGACTAACTTATCACAACTTGAAAAATTTCATACGTGAGAGAAAAAAATACATTGCTACGCTTCCTTCTAGACAGAAACTGACATATCACAACCTAAAAAAAATTGTTTGTGCACAACACAATCACATTTCCGCATTTTTTGCTGAGCAGAAACATCACATGTCGAATGAAAATAACATAACAGTTTTCATCATCGATATGGTGAGGATGTAATGCTCATAAGAAATGTCGATTCCACCTCCAACATGGCTTGTCAACAAGTGAAACTAGTTTCCAGTGGCAAGCATAAGTTAACCTACCACAGCTTGAAAAAATAGATACGTGAGAGAAACAGGTATGACTAAATATCCCACAATGGTCATGGTATTGACTGAGAGGAAAAAATCACATGTCATGGGCTAGAGACAACACCATGCACTGCTACCAATGAAAACCAGCAAACACTTTCTACGCATACTTCCCTATGGAAGAAAGATGCAAAAAAATCTATATGAAACACATTAAAGACGATCCTTCCATTGTATGTGAAATTTTCGATCAATTGAATTTTGCAAAAAACACTAAGTCTTTCATGCCTAATTTGGAGGTAGAATACCTCGTCTTGACACTAAATGATAAAAACATTTTCTAGTGGCAATATTTGTCTTCCATGAAAACGATCACTTGAAAATGGAAAACTGCCACAATTTGCAATGCCTGACCAAATAAGATGTAATACACCACTACCAGATGTAAGTGCACTTACAGAACTTGAAGGAACACTTTTGTCTCTGTGAATTGCATTTACACAAATCAGACCCTGAGGGTATAAACGACCCCAAATGGGCTTAACATGATCAATTCTTAATGTGCCTGTCCAACTAGATGTTGTGCAAAACTCCTTGCCACAATTCATTGGCGATACAATGAAAATTGTTGTAGTTGTCAAAAGATGCTTGCAATACAAGAATGCATACCAGATAGGTAAAGTGCATGTGCATGTTGTCATGAAAGCATTAAAAGAATTATGTTCCAGGGCCCTGTACAAAGCATAGAACATTTGTATAAATGAGAACTGGAACAATGTTCTTGGAGAAGGTGATGACAACTCTACACAGACTCTCGAGACTGCTAATAAATTTGATACAAGTGATGAATCAGAGAATGAAAGACCTGCTGAAACATTGATACATGGATTCACTGACTCACAACTCATTCGTGACTTGTAAGACAAGATTGTCGAAATTGTACCTGCTGAGGGGCAACGTTCACTTGGAATATTCAAGGACAAATTTTTTGAGGAAATGAACTTCCCAACACTGTTCTATGGAGATCCACGTCCCAATGACATTACAGAACAATTCAACTACCATAAAATAGTTCGATGGGAACTGCTACATTCAAGCGGTGACTTCTCCCGTCACATAACAAATTTTTTTTTTCAAAACAATGTGCATAATAATTGAGCAAATGTTTTCTTGCATGTGGGTATGAATAAGAAAATGCCAGCTACAAGGAATAAATCTATTGGCCAAAGATGTCAACTACAAAGAAAACCTAGAAAAAATCCTGAAATCTGATATTGGATACATAGATTTCAAAAACACTCGCTCTCTCCTGACTATTTGCAACAAAACAAGAAAATTGTTTTTGCAATGATTCGACAATTGGGACCACCTACATTTTTCATCACATTTACAAGTGCGGAGCATCACTGGGATCCATTGGTGGCTATGGTGTCTGCATTGTATAAGAACAGGAAAAGGAAAAAACAAACTGATACATTGGAAAATGATGACATTGACTACCTCATAAGAAAAGACCCAATGACATGTACTCGATACTACAGACATAGAATAAATGCTTTGAGGCAATTGATATGCCATGATGAAATGTTTTTTGGAAAAATATCGGACTACGTTTTTGTGACTGAGTTCCAGAATGGGGGGAGTGAGCATGACCACACATTGTTGTGGATAGAGGGTGCACCGGTCTATGGAAATGACAACAAATCACAGATCAAGTAATTTGTGGACAAATACATAACATGTAGCATAGATCATTTGGATCTAGAACTTGCCAAAGTTCATAGACATTATCATACAAAAAGCTATAAAAAACGAAAAAATTCACATTGTAGATACAACTTCCCTATGTCGCCAATGAGAACAACAAGAATCATAGAGCCAATTAGTTTATAGGAAAATGTTGTCATTGAGAAATCTAAATCCTTGTTCGCATTTCTAGAACAATGAGACTTTGATGAGTTAATGAGCTTCAACGATTTCTTGACAGAGAGAAATCTAACAGAAGATGAGTACATCCAAGCCATACAATGTACACTTAAACAACCAACAGTTTTCCTTAAACGAAAAATTTCCCATATTTGGAACAACAGTTTCTCCAAGGACATGCCAGTTATGTGGAACGCAAATACAAATGCGCAGTATGTCCTCAATGCATATGCCGCAACATTGTATTGTACCTCATATATGACAAAGGTTGAAAAATCTATGACAAGTGCATTCAGAAGAATACACAAAGAACATGAAAGAAGTCATATTGATGATATACAAATGATACATACTCATGGAAATACATTACTTAATCTTCAAAAAATGTATGCTCAACAAGAAGTCCACATTTCACTTTCCCTGCCCCACAATTGTAGTTCAAGGAAATGTGTCTTCATAAACACATCTCCACTTGAGAAACGCACATTTGTGCTTAAACCATTGTCTTTGCTAGAAAAAGAGCCTGAAAATTTAGAGGACATTCTATGTCGCTCTATTATTGATTATTACCTCTAGCTTCCATCTCCTATTAAGCATATTTTCTTAGCAGAGTTCCTATCGCATTACAAAAAAAATGGTGCACCCATATCAAAAAGAAAAAAGCCCTCTGTGATACGCTTTGTCAAATACAACAAACATACTGACTATGAAAACTATTGTAGATAAAAAATGTTGTTATACATTATGTTTGATCAAAATGAAAACACATTAAAACATAACTTCCATACATGGGAAGCTGCGTATATTTCCTCTGAGACTATAGTACAAATCAATGAATCTAGATTTACATACAATGTTAATCCAACATGGGGTGATCTAGAAAGTGCAGTTAATGAACTAGAAAACCCTGACAATCTTGATGAGACATTCACAAACCGTAAAACAACTAGAACTCTCTGCAAGTCCTATGACTTGCAAGCAGATTTGCCTCATCCTCGAATAGGTGGCATCAAAAAACGTATCAACCTTGATTTTCAAGTCACAAAACATCCTTTCCTTATTGAAAATAACAAATACCACAGAGTCATACGTATGTTGAATCGAGAACAACAAACAATTCTAAAGGATATTGTGATTAAAAAATGCTTGAACATGCACACTCTTGTGCACTTGTTCCTTACAGGTGGGGCAGGAACATGCAAGACATTCACATTGAAAGCACTATTCCAAATGCTTATATGAATCTATGGTTCAAACAATTCCTTTGATCCTATGAAACCAAAGGGGATAATAGTTGCATACACAGGAAAAGCTGTATATAATGCAGGTGGAACAACAATCCACTATGAATTTTTTATGCCTTTTAACAAGTCAGTTTCTTCCACTCAATAAGGAAATGTTAGATACCTTGTCTAATATTTATGACGAACTGCAACTTGTCTTCATAGATGAGGAATCTTTCATTGGAAGTCGCTTCTTGTATTCCATTGACAACCGACTAAGAAACATAAAACATGTGCACACCAAATACTTTGGAAACATTGACATGATATTCTATGGGGATCTTTACCAGGTGCAACCCATCCAAGATTCTTTGATATTTGAACAACCTACGATCAATATTCAAACAGTGACGCATGACTCCTGGAAAGAAAATGTAAAATGATTTGAATTACATACTACAATGCACTAGATAGACGAAACATTTATTGCAATTCTGAATAGAATGCGGACAAACAACCAAACACATGATGACTTAACATATATCAATTCAAGGTGCATGCGACCTGCACCAACAGAACCAACCTTCCCTTACCTATTCTACATGAATAGGGATGTTGCAATTCATAATAGGTACATGCTATCGCTCATGTCTGGCGATGATATCATCATCAATTCAATTGACCTCGAAGAAGACAACCATGGAAATGTACCACGTCATGAACATATAGCCACTTTGCCTTTGCAACTTGTCCTAAAATTATACATGTTGGTTGAAATATATTCTTGCAACTATGATTCACAGGATGGCTTGTTGAATGGTGTAGATGTAATACTCAAAGGCTATACCAAAACAAAAAAAACTTGATTTCCTGTGGATTAAGTTCCATGAGCCACATATAGGCCAACGACAAGCAAACAAGTTGGCTTATCTATATAATTCAAACACTGCACGTGATTGGACACCTATGTTACGAATATCAAAACCAGTATCCACATCGGCAAAGACAGGTCAACTGAAGATTCAAAAAAAGTTTCCAATTAAACTTGCATGTGCACGTACAATCCAAAGATAGAAATGAATAACACTTGATAGTGTTGCATTTGAACCTGCTGGAATTTGAATAGATGGACTTGTATACACAGCATTGTCCCGTGTTAGAAGTATAGACTCCTTGTATTTACTAAGTGCTCTTACAAAATATAACTTCAAAGTTAAACACAAAGTTGATATTGAGATGCAATGCCTTAGGACTACCACAATGTGACATCTATAGTATGATTACCAATCCATACAAACAAACTCATATGTATCAAAGTTTTCACTTAACACACGCATCCTACATGCACACATGGATGATATACTCAATGACTATGACACAATGCAATCTGATATTATGTGCTTGCAGGAAACATACATGACATTATGCATGCAAAACAAGCAATTTCCAAATCACAATTGCATATCGAGTTACATTACACATATGCATTTCGAAGAAAACAATGTTGAGATGGTGCTTGCAAAAGTAATTCTCCATGCATCAGAAATTGCAATACAGAATCTCTATGTTTCTCTGCATGCAACATTCTCCAACATACTAAATGTTCTTTCCAATGCATTAGAGCATTTTCATCTTAACGAAACCATTGTCATTGTAGGAGACTTCAATATTGACATGCTACAAAATAATGCCAAAACAAAAGAATTGGAAAACTACATGTGAAAATACAGTCTCTTCTTTCTTTTGGACAAGATAAACCATGTACAAAACACACTTATTGACCATATATGGTCGAATGTGCCCATTTCTCAATACAACATATTTATCTTAGACACATACTGGTCTAATCACGATACAATTGGTATTGCACTTTAATTATGAAATATACATCAAACATATTGAAAAATCATATTTCTATGTTTCAAAGAATAGTTGTCTAGCTTGTTGCAGAAAACCAAGTTATCCAACTTCTTAGTTTTCCCTAGTTTGTAATTGATTTTGGACACAAAATTTTTTTACACAATTTTTTATATATACACATACATGGATGAATAAAAAAAAATGGTACATTCTTCTAACACTATCTGTTACTTTATTTCTTTTATTCTATTTTATTTACTGTATGTACATATTTTTTTTTTTCCTTACATGTCAACTTACGTTCATGTTCATTTTGTTGTGTACTTTCTTTCATTGAAACAAACATGAAACTTGGACAAAGGAAATAACTCTTAACCATAAATGTAGAAGAATACATGCAAAGGTGCATACTTCTACCCATATTCTATATCCAATTGTTTTTCATTTACTCTGTCTATACTTGTTCCACTGGTTTGCAACTCTTCTGTTTTTTTTCCTTGGATACTGCATATCTTCCTGTATATTGACTTATCTTCATGTCGATTGTATTTTTTGTGCCACTATCTTGAAATAAATAAATTTGTACTCCATCTTTTTTTCATGTGTTCCTACGTAGCATCTTTCCTTCATGTCCATTGTATTCTCTATATTGCTACATTGAAAAAAGAACAGACTAATTGAACACGAGGATGGAGCCTTATGTGCCACAACTGAGAAAGATGGAGTACAATCTTCCAAAAGGTATGGCTATAGTTGTGCCACAACAAATACAATGTGTATGCCTAATGCACATCCATATTGAGTATGAACAATATACACATGTTCATAGCCACTGTTTCAGAAGTAACATGGACATGCGCAGTAAACCGTCACAAACATCAGCACAACGATAATGCCGAAGGCAAGGATTCATAGATTATGCTCTTGCTATGTTTACGAAACAAATATCTGCAGTTATTTATTCTGCATTGCCATGGTAAAAATGTTTATGTCATTTACACCACATGTTTTTTAGTCCACAAGAACTATCGACAAGTAGAAGTGAAACCTCCATCATAGTACAAGGTCCAAAGACTAAGAGGTATAGTTACAAAAACTCTGATCTGCATATGTTGTCCAATTTGTGCATATATTGGATCTTGTCATATTTTAGAATATGCTTGCATGTAAGAATGCCAAGTCATATATTTTGTCTATTGCTTGTTGAAATAGATATAAACAACATCTCTTTTAACTTGAACCAAGATCTATTGAGCTCCAGCTATATTCCATAGCTGAGAATGTTTTTCCCATAGTTGATGTGTTTCTATTGCTTGAAAATTATCATACTAAGTGTTGTTGTGTGAGGCATACAGTTATTTGTTCACTTTGTTTTTTCTCTTCTATACTTACTTGTTTTCCCTTTTCTTCTCCTCCTCTATTATCCATTTTTGGTTCTATACTTAGTCTCATGTCTATGCTCGCAGGTTCTCAGGGTGGCAGAGTGATAAATTCTATGTCCATCTATATCTTCGCATCATGATTCCGACCAAATGTCGTTCATTTTCATACTTAGCCAATTTTATGGCCGCGGGTTCCTGTGTAGGCACCATCAAACTTTCATGCCCCGTGTTTGGGGTATACATCTTGCACCCAAAACTTCGGTGATTTATAATTCAACCTTGGACTCCTCGAATTCCCAAGCCTCACTCTACCTATGATGACTCCATCTGAATGCTTGCATATAAGTGTGTCAAGTCATATATTTTTTCTATTGCTTGTTGAGATACATATAAACAACATCTCTTTTATCTTGAACCAGGGTCTGTTGAGCTCCAGCTATATTCCATGGATGAAAATGTTTTTCCCATAGTTGATGTGTTTCTATCGCTTGATAATTATCAGACTAAGTGTTGTTTTGTGAGGCATACAGTTATTTTCTCCCTTTATTTTTACTCTTCTATACTTACTCGTTCTTCCCTTTTCTTCTTTCCCTCTATTATTTGTTTCCGGTTCTATACTTAGTTGCATATTTATGCTCGTGGGTTCCCGGGGTGGAAGAGTGAGAAATTATATATCCATTTATATCTTCACATCACACATTCGACCAACCTCTGTTCGTTTCCATACTTAGCCAATTTTATGGTCGCAGGTTCCCGTGTAGGTGTTATCGAACTCTCATGCCCTGTGTTCGGGTATACATCTTGCACCCAAAACTTTGGTGATCTACAATTCGACCCCGAACTCCTAGAACTCGCAATCCTCACTCTGCCTACGATAACTCCATCTAACCGCCCCACCTTTCCATACTTAAGACTAAGTGTTTTTGTGTGACGCATAAAGTTCTTTTATCCCTTTCTTTTTCCTCTTCTATACTTGTCGGTTTTTCCCTTTTCTTATTCCCCTCTATTATCTGTTTCTGCTTCTATACCTAGTCACATGTCTATGCTCACGGGTTCCCAAGGTTTCGAGCTCAGAAATTATATATCCATCTATATCCTCACAACACGATTCTAACTGACCATTGTTCGTTTCCATACTTAGCCAATTTTATGCCCTCCGGTTCCCGGCTAGGCCCTATCGAACTCTCATGCCCCATTGTTGATTTGTTTCTATCGCTTGATAATTATCAGACAAAGTGTTCTTGTGTGAGGCATAAAGTTATTTTCTCCCTTTCTTTTTCCTCTTCTATACTTAGTCGCATTTCTATGCTTGCGGGTTCCCGGGTGGCGGACTCACAAATTCTATATCCATCTATATATTGACATCACGAGTCTGACTAACCGTCATTTGTTTCCTTACTTAGCCAATTTTATGGCCGCGGGTTCCCGAGTAGGTGTTACAGAACTCTCATGCCCCGTGTTCGGAGTATACATATTGCACCCAAAACTTGGGTGATCTACAATTCGACCACAAACTACTTGAATTCGCAAGCCTCACTCTACCTACGATGACTCTGTTTGACTACCATGCCTTTCCATACTTAGTCCTTTCTTCAAAGTTTCACGAGTTCACGGACTCCCATGTTCACAAAAGTATCAAATCATTTTTTGCTCCCCTCCATCCTTGCCACCTTCGCCCCTTCCCAATGCACATTAATTATTCTTTTACTAGTGACAGCTCACCACAGATGTTCAAAAAGATTGACATTAATAAGCGGAAAGATCAAGGACATCTACCATTAAAATGCATTAACGGGGGAATATTATTTAATCTCATTAGTTTCTCGCTGTCAATCATGAATTCGCAAAAAAAAATGTTGGTTATTTTAGTTTTTTTAAGGCATCATCATAGCAAGAATCCAATATTGTGCTAGCCCACTGTCATCTACAAAGGTGTTGACATGATGCCCCTCTTTAGAATTGGGCATATATTACAGCTTCACATATTTGAGAGTATGCTTGCATATGAAAATGTTGATCCACCCTTCAAATTTGAACATGGTTTGCATTTGGGCCACAAAAAATACTAATAAAATAAAATAATATGAATGTGTTTAAGTAAATATAAACAAATTATCTTCTAACTTGAACCTGATTTTTTCGAGGTCCAGGTATATTACATAGCTGAAAATGTTTTTCCCATAGTTAATGTTTTTGACCTCCAGTTCCCGGATTCGCTCTATCAAACTCTCATGCCACCTGTTTCATGATATACATCTTGCACCCAAAACTTTCATTATCTACAATTTGACCCCGGACTCCTCGAACTCGCAAGCTTCACTCTACCTACGATGAGTTTGTCTGTGTCCATATGACCGCCACACCTTTTCATACTTACTCGATTTCCCTACCATCTTCACACACTTTCCCAATGCAAATTGATTACACTTTTATTAGCTTTGAAAATATTGGCATTAATGAGTGAAAAGATGGAAGAAATGTCCCATTAAAATGCATTAAGAAAATATTTATGGGAGATTATATTTCCATCCTCCAGTGTTCATTCTAAATACTATCACACAATTACTGCCACATGTAGCAATATAAACAAATCTTCAGCAATACATTATATTTTGTCACAGGCACCCCACGTGCACCCCAGTTGCCTGAAGTGATCCATATTTGGATCCATCAACTAAACCTCCCTATTATCGAATTGGCAAAGGTCAATATTATGGCATCTGTTTTTTTTTTTTTTTTGCGTGTATCTTGAGCTCAGAAAAATTGTTATTTACTTTAACGTTTTTAAGGCATTGTACCCTGCCTTTCCATACTTAGTCGATTCTTCACCTCATGTTGTCATAGATTCGTGGGTTCTCGGGCTCCTAGGTTCAAAAAAGTTTCGAAGTAGATTTCGTTCTCGTCCATCCTCGCCACCTTTACACACTTCCCAATGCACATTAATTATGCCTTTATTAGTGACAACTCACTAGGCACATCGAAAATATTGGAATTAATAAGCGAAAAGGTCGAGGAAATCTCCCATTAAAACACATTGAACCAAGATTTATGGGAGATTATATTATGATGCTCCAACATCACCTTATGGCTACAGCTCGACAAAAGTTTTGTGGAGATACCCTGAATATTTGTGGGTGCGAGGACCATAGTTTTTAGTGGTCCAAAGATTATGAATACTACTCATCCCCTTCTGTCCAGAAGAAAGTTATCTCAACATCTAGAATTGCAGGAGCAAGTTGTGTCCCCAAATTTGTTGACTTTAAGGAGTTGGTCACGTGCTGCGCTGAAAACTATATTCTGAACCAGCGGATTATCCAGTTGTGGAACCATTCCCGAGTCTCCCTATCACCTCAAGTATTTCAAAATATGTTAAGACTTCCCGAACCAACGCCTACTTTCAAGGGAGAGAATTGCAGACAGTTATTAAAGAAGCATGATAATGGATTGGACCTCTTGCCGAAGTTCTTAGAGAACCCAACAACTGCTCCCAGGTACATGGCTAGATTACAGGTTAGTGCATTTAAAAACCCTTTTCGGAAAATTGCATGGATTTTCACGATGATAACATGACAACAAAGTACAACCAACATCTCTTGGATAATTCTGTATATTTTATATTTTATGGTCAAGGAACAAGCCATCTTCCATTAATGTGGCAAGTTGATTTCCATTGAAATCTCTTCCAAGTTATTTCAATACAACAAAGCATAAGAAATTATTTATGTCATCTTATTTAATTTCCACGGTGACGAATTGTTGTCCATTCCATGGACTATCTATGTGTAAGAAGGTAAACTATGAATTTCACCTAGTAACCTTCTCGTACCAGATATTATGGAGACATGACGCTTGCCAACATTTTTATGAAGTCTTTAATGATTTTGTTTTAGTTTTTAAAGCATTCATATTTGGAAAGTATTTTCCCTGGTTGTCTGACTAGGTGACCAAGTTCATGGATAGGAAGGGAACACTAGAAGAAATGGATAACTATAATGTTATAATGATTTTTGGGTCCAGACAAAATCCTTGCTTCCTTCCATGTCACATATTTGGTACAATATTTTTTGCTGGAATAGCAAGGAAGTACATCTACGGGTTGCATTTTTCCCATGAAAAAAGAAAAATTCAATTCATCTCTCTGCCTTGGAAAGTCAAGGATTTCATGGTCAGGAATATGAGCAAGATTGACGGTTTTGCGGGCCACTTCCACAAATTCAATTTGAAATGTGTTGAAAAAGTAAAAAGGTTCGACCCTGATGGTATTTTTGTGGAACACCTATTGGTTGTCGGTTTCAACAGTTCTTTCACTGACACTATCCTGAATGAAGACGAAGATAATGCCTCAGGAAGTCCTTCTCCTGACACCGACAAGCTCGAGACAATACCTAGTGCCAATGATTCGTACAAGCAGAAACGAAAAGGCCTGAGTGAAAAAAGTTCCCAATCCCTAACCGCCACACAAGACCACAACATCTCAGAGAAGTACTCCAATGTCCTAACCAAGCAGGAAAGTCACACATAGTTCTTCAAGCGGAGGAGGAGATAAGAACCCTCCCTCCGGAAAAATTGAAATTTCTCACAAAATTCTCGCGAGAAAAAAACGAAAAAAAATAGTCCAAGAATAGGAGGGACCGAGGGGAGAAATTGATATCCATGATATCTCCCTCGAAGATATGAAACAAGAAATTGACATTGACAAAATTTTCCCCAACGACGACCATCTAGAGAGCATTGCTCCGCATAATCCTGAGATGGAAATAATTGGCACTAATACACTGGACAAAGAAGAGTCTTTTTCATTTAAGAGCGATGTTTTTGACAGCGAATCCAAAAAATTGGTTATTGAAAAGAGAGATGTAAAGAATAAGAAAGGGAAATCTCATTCATAGATCAACCTACACAACATGCACCCTTCCCAGATCTCCCAGATACACTGAGCAATTGGAGATGCTCTAGACAACTCTATTAGTGGCCTTGAAATGGAAAACGTCATGTTAAAGGAGAGAATCAAAGAATTGGAGGGAACTCTAATGCCTCTTACATTGTTTTATACTCCTTTGGAAATGATTGGGCCCACCACACCTTTGACAAAGTTAAAATGATCAGCAAGCCTTATCACATCAGCCCGAGGCTATGTGGAAAAGAATATAAAGAGAAGAATGGAATTAATAATAGAATCTTGGGAGATGTTAAAGAATATGGTCTCTTTTGGAACAAGAGCGCATGATTTTCATGAGTATCTGCAAGAAGATCTCAAGAACGAGCAAGGTTTCTACCTCAATGCAGTTTTACCATTTGGTGTTAAATTTACTAGTATGACGAAATTCAGAAGAAGACAGGAGGATCTCCCTTCCTTGGATTGAATAGACCAACTAAACACATACTGGAAAGAAAAGGTAAAAAAACTAAATGGTATCATTCAAGCATGTAGCCAAGCCATATCTAGAAGAGACAAACTATTCAAGAAGCTAATTGAGATAGATCTAGCTAGCAGCACCAATGTAGTCCAAGACCCGAAATTGATATTCAACTCATTTTTTTTAACCAGGCAATAATTTGATGATCAAGTTCATATCTATAAAAGACTGTCATTTGAAAATTCTTATGGCATTCTTGAATATGGTAAAGATGACGTGAGAAACTGGCCAGTCGGTTATTCGATTAAAAACCAATTAGATATTCAAGAAGCATTGCACAACCTCTCTATTGATCTAAGGTACTTTCTTCTTTTTACAAACTTCATTCTTGTACATCTTTGCTTTGTAGTCCGCGACAATCCCAATCCTAGTCATTATGGAAAACACATTTATATTTCATAGAATATGTACTGAACTATATATTTTTTTACAAATTCCAAGACAACTATTTTGGGAAATATTCTCAAATGTATTTTGTAACCCAATTTATTTGAAAATAAATATTCGAGGTTGTTCTATGGTGATCTTCAATGTTTGGTGTTGTTATTTGAATTTTGTGTTTCTTTTTAAAATTAACTCATTTCCCTATACATGTTGCAGTCATGTTCTTGTTTTATATTGTGCATATGATTCCATATACAAAATGTTAAGTCATATATTTTTTCTCTATTTCTTATGGGTTTGAGCAAAATTTGCAAGCCCAAAACACCCTTCAAATTCGAACATCGTTTACATTTGGACCACAAATAATCTATTAAGATACATTAATATGAATACATTTTAAATAAATATAAACAAAATCCCTTCAAGCTTGAACCTCACTTTCTCGAGCTCTTGGATTGGTCGTGGGTTCCCTGATTAGCAGGCTTCCAGATCCTCATCTCCATCTATATCTTCACATCATGAGCCTGACCAACCACCATCCCTTTCAACACTTAGCCAATTATCTCACCATGAGGTCTCGACTTAGCGCTATCGAATTCTTATGCCCCGTGTTCCGTGATATACATCTTGCATCCAACACTTCTATGATATACATTTTTCATCCAACACTTCCGTTATATACATTTTTCACCCAACATTTCTGTGATTTACAATTCGACCCCAGAATCCTAGAACTCGCAAGCTTCACTATACCCGAGATCACAAAAGTTTCAAAACATTTATCTCTCTCTTCAATCCCCGCCACATTCCCGCCCTTCTCAATGCACATTCATTATGATTTTACTAGCGACAAATCAACACACAGGTTCACTTATTGCCATTAATAAGAAAAAAACACATTCAACAACGATTTACGAGAGTCCGACCGACCCCCGGGTTGGCACTATTATAAATCTTGCACCCAAAACTTTCATCATCTACAATTCTTCTATATACATCTTGCACCCAAAACTTCCCTGGTCTACAAATCCTCCACAAATTGGAACATGGTTTACATTTGGACCACAAATAATCTATTAAGATACATTAATATGAATACATTTTAAATAAATATAAAAAAAATCTCTTTAAACTTGAACTTGACTTTCTCGAGCTCCTAGATTGGTCACGGGTTCTTGGTTTAGCCGACTGCTAGATCCTCATCTCCATCTATATCGTCACATCATGATCCCTACCGACCTCCATCCATTTCAACACTTCGCCAATTATCTCACCGCAGGGTCCTGACTTTGCGCTATCGAATTCTTGTGCCCCATGTTCCGTGGTATACATCTTCAACACAAAACTTTTGTGGTATACATTTTGCACCCAACACTTCCATGATTTACAATTTGACCCCGAACACCTGGAACTCACAAGATTCAATATAACTAGGTACACAAAAGTTTCAAACCATTTATCACCCTCTTCAATCCCCACCACATTACCGGCCTTCCCAATGCACATTCATTATTCTTTTACTAGCGACAACTCAACACACAGGTTTGTTTATTGGAATTACTAAGCAAAAAACACATTCAACCGCGATTTACGGGAGTCTGACCGACTGTCGTTGCTTTTCATACCTAGCCAATTCTATGGCCACCGGTTCTCGGGTTGGCGCAACCAAACTCTCATTCCCTGTGTTCTATGATACACATCTTTCACCCTAAACTTCCGTGATCTACAATTCCATACTTAGCTAACTTTATCGCCGCAATGTTCACTATACCCGAGTTCACAAAAATTTCAAACCATTTATCGCTCTCTTCAACCCCCACCACATTCCCGTCCTTCCCAATGGACATTCATTATACTTTTACTAGCGAAAACTCAACACACAGGTTCTCTTATTGGCATTAATAAGCAAAAAATGCATTCAACAGCAATTTACGAGAGTCCGACCGACCCCCGGGTTGGCGCTATTATAAATCTTGCACCCAAAACTTTCGTCATCTACAATTCCACGATAATCATCTTGCACCCAAAAATTTCGTGGTCTACAATTCCTTCACAAATTGGAACATGGTTTACATTTGGACCACAAATAATCTATTAAGATACATTAATATGAATACATTATAAATAAATATAAACAAAATCTCTTTAAACTTGAACCTGACTTTCTCAAGCTCCTAGATTGGTCGTGGGTTCCCGGGTTAGTCGATTGTCAGATCCTCATCTCCATCTATATCGTCACATCATGAGCCTGACCAACCGTCATCCCTTTCATCACTTAGCCAATTATCTCACTACAGGGTCCCGACTTAGCGCTATCGAATTCTTATGCCCCCTGTTCTGTGATATACATCTTGCACACAACACTTCTGTGATATACATTTTGCACCCAACACTTCCTTGATTTACAATTCGACCTCAGACTCCTGGAACTCGCAAGCTTCACTATACCCGAGTTCACAAAAGTTTAAAACCATTTATTACTCTCTTCAATCCCCGCCACATTTCCTCCCTACCCAATGCACATTCATTATGATTTTACTAGCGACAACTCAAGACACAGGTTCGCTTATTGCAATAATTAGCAAAAAATGCATTCAACCGCGATTTACGGGAGTCCGACTGACTGTCGTTGCTTTTCATACCTAGCCAATTCTATGGCCATCGGTTCTCGGGTTGGCGTAGTTGAACTCTAATTCCCCATGCTCCATGATATACATCTTGCACCCTAAACTTTCGTGATCCACAATTCCATACTTAGACAACTTTATGGCCACAACCTTCACTATACTGAGGTTGACAAAAATTTCAAACTATTTATCGCTCTCTTCAACCCCCACCACACTCCTGTCCTTCCCAATGGACATTCAATATGTTTTTACTAGCAACAAATCAACACACAGGTTCGCTTATTTACATTTTTGTGATGTACATCTTGCACCGAAAACTTCTGTTCTCTACAATTCCTCCAGCTTGCAAGCTTCACTCTACCCAGGTTCACAAATGTTTCAAAGCATTTATCGCTTCCTTCCATCCCCACTACCTTCATGCCCTTCCCAATGCACATTGATTATGCTTTTACTAGTGACAACTCAACACACATGTTCGAAAAAAATTGCCACTAATAAGCGAAAACCTTGAGGAAATCTCCCACTAACACGCATTAAACTACGATTTAGGGGAGCCCAATGGACCACCCTTCCTTTCCATACTTAGCCAATTTTATGGCCTTGGGTTCCCGACTTGGCGCTATCGAACTCTCATTTTGCGTGTCCCATGATATACATCTTACACCCAAAACTTCCCTGCTCTACAATTCCACCCCACACTCGAACTCACAAGCTTCACTCTACCCGGGTTCACAAAAAGTTTCAAATCATTTATCGCTCCCTTCCATGTTAGAAAAACAACACCACGGAGCAATAAAATAAAACAAATGCAGAAACAAAATATAGAAGACACACAATACAAGAGAGACACAGATTTACGTGGTTCACCCAGTGTGGGCTACGTCCACCAGAGAAATTGCCAGGTCCTTCCTTTATTATTATCCAACAAATGAAGAGATATAACCTATAGAAAAACCTGTTGAAACTTCCTCTTCTTTCTCTCACAGTCTCCTCTCTCAGAATACAATATTCACCATCAATCATAGCTGCGATACATTTCCCTCATAAAAGAGGGTTGCCTTCTAGGGAAAAAAACCCTA